>JAGTTL010000773.1:0-26787 GCA_036851935.1 Coregonus suidteri
GGCCCTCCTCCGATCGTCCACCTCCAGGATAAAAGGGACGGTGGATCTGGGTTTTTAGGATGGGCGTGTGGTAAAACCTCCCTTCGGGCCTCTTAAAGGGCAGTGTCTGAAAAATTTAAAATGACAAAAACCAATATAAATATTAGAAAAGATAAGGGAACTAAGTTAAGTCGGAAAATTTTACATACCCCTTTAGCCAAATACATTTCAACTCAGTTTTTTTCAAAACCCCTGACTTTAAAATCTATTAAAAATTCCATGTCTTGGGTCTTTTAGGATCACCATTTTATTTTAAAAGAATGTGAAATGTCAGAATAATGTAGGGGAAATTTTATTTCAGCTTTTATTTTTTTCATCACTTTCCCCGGGGGTCAGAAGTTTCAACATAATTATTTTGTCATTCCCTTTTTAAAATTTTTTAAAAATTGGGGAAAAACTTGGGTACCTCCAAAGTTTCCCAAAATAAGTTGGGTGAATTTTGGCCCATTCCTCCTGAAAAGAGGGTGTAACTGAGTCGGTTGTAGGCCTCCTGCTGCACACCTTTTTCAGTTTGCCCCAATTGTTCTACGGTTTTGAGGTCGGGCTTTTTTCCTCCAATCCCTTTTACTTTGTTGTCCTACCTTTTCCAAATTTTGGGAAATATGTTTGGGGGTTATTGTTCATTTGGAAGCCCCATTTGCGCCCAAGCTTTAATTTCCTGATGATTCTTGAGTTTGCTTCAATATATCCCATATTTTTCCTTCTTCATGTTTCCATCTATTTTGTAAAGTGCACATCCCTCCTGCGCAAAGCAACCCCCCGCATGATCTCCACCCCCCCTGCTTCCGGTTGGGGTGGGGGTTCTTGGGGTTGCAAGTCCCCCCCTTTTTCCCCAAACATAAAGATGGGCATATGGCCCAAAAAGTCTATCTTTGTTTTTCAGACCAAGGGCTTTCTCCAAAAGTACAATCTTTTCCCAGTCAGTTCAAACCGTAGCTGGCTTTTTTTATTGTGGTTTTTTGGGGCGGTTTCTTCCTTTCTGAGCGGCCTTTTAGGTATGTCATAAGATGCCCCTAGAGATCCGGTCAACCAGGCTCTGTCGCCCGGCCGGCGGGGGACTCATGGGGGGGCGCACAAATTTGGCCCAGCGTCGTCCAGGGTAGGGGGGGGAAAGGCCGGTTTGGGATGTAGTCAGTTGATAGAGCATGGGGTTTTTCAAAGCCAGGGTTTTGGTTGTTTCCACTGGGGGCCATATGAAAAATAAATAAAAAAATTTCCTAACTGTAATCGCTCTGGATAAGACGTCTGCAAAAATGCTAAAATGAAAAATGTCGTATAGGACTCGTTTTACTGGGGTTTTAGATACTTTTGTCCCTTGTTTCCCCAGCACTTAAACAGGTTTTGCTGTTGTTCGGGGTTTTGATTTGCACTTTTCGCACCAAAGTACGTTCATCTCTAGGAGACGAACGCGTCTCCCTTCCTGACGAATGGGGCGCATGGTCCCAGGGTTTATACTTGCGTACTTTTAGGGGTACAGATGAAGTGGTTCTTCAGGCTTTTGGAAATTGCTCCAAAGGATGAACCAACTTGTGGAGGTCTAAAATTTTTTTTCTGAGGTCTTGGCTGATTCTTTTGATTTTCCCTGATGTCAAGCAAGGGCCGGGGTTTTTAAGGTACCCTTAAAAATACTCCCGGGTACCTAAATTGACTAAAAGATGTAATTAGTTATCAGAAGTTCTAAAGCCTGACTCTTTTTCGGGAATTTTCCAGCTGTTTAAAGGCCATCAACTTATTGTATGTAAAATTTTGACACATGGAATTTGATACGTTAATTATAAATGAATAATTTGTCTGTAAAAAAAAATTGTTGGAAAAATACTTGGGTTATGCACCCAAGTAGATGTTATCCCACTTGCAAAACTATAGTTTGTTAAAAAGAAAATTTGGAGGGTTTTTTTAAAAATTATTTTTTTTGACTCCAACCTAAGTATGTAAAATTCCGAGTTCAACTGTAAATTTTGTTATTTTTTTTTTTTTTTTACATAAGATCATCTTTTGGGAATAACACACCTAAAAAAAAAGCTAGACGTCGGGGTAATCTTAAATCTTCAAAAAAAAATGCATTTTAGTATTTTTGTCATTGCATGGGGCCTCCTTTAGGTTGTTATAATTTTTTTTTGCACCCCCGATATATAAAAACATGGGAAGTTTTTGTAGAATTGCGGAAATTTTCTTTAAAACAGCACATTTTTTCAGCCAAAAAGGAAGGACTCTAAAAAAGTTTGATTTGCATCCGCACCATTTGGGCCCAAACCCCCCCCCACGCCCACCCACCTCAGCCCCTTTTGATGAAAAAAAACCTTGCTGTACATTTGTTTGTCTGGGGAAAACACAATTGTGGGGTAAAAAACTTGGAAGTAAAAGTGGGTAAACCACGTCGTGCATAAAAAAAATATTAATAGTGGATCTGTTGAATGATTCATAAGGGGTTGCCCTGTGGAGGGGGGTTGAGCTTGGGGGAACCCTCCCCTTTCTGCCAAACCCCCCAAATTTTCAACTCGGGGGCAAAAAAATGTCCACCATCAGGCCTGGTCACAAAAAGAGCAGCCAAACCCAAAAAGGGGGCCCCAAAGATATTAATGGACTCTAAAATGCCAAGGTCAGACCAGTGTTCGACCCGGACTGATCATTATCTAAGCATGCACCCCTTTTGCAACATTTTCTTTCGAACTAAAGACATTGGCACGCTATGGGCACAAACCGTTAAACACATCCCCCCACTATGCAATTTGTGGGACTACTTTTTATCTGCAGGTGGAGTGAAGAACCGTTTTAAATTAAAAATGGTCCTCATCCTCAAAGGGTCTGCCTTTGATTAAAAGTTTGCATTCGGAGTCTGCAGAACAAAAAATCCCTCTCACACCAACGTATCTTTTCCCCCCATTTAAATGGTGTTATGAAAAGGGAACCCATCCAGGCACATCTTTAACTATAGATGTTGCGATTGTTCCTACAGTAAAATAGGGAAAGCCCACAATTTGACAGGTGCTCCCGGGTTGTGCTTGGCAGACTCCCAAACAAAGACAGACAAAAAAAGTGACAGTCAGCTTTTACAGGAGAATTGCGGGGAGTAAAAGGTTCTCTCGCTATCACAATGCTGTCCTGCAAAAATAAAAACCAAACCGGGGTTTTTGGACTGCTATTTTTATGGAAAAATGCTTATCCCCGAGTGTTTTTTTCATGAAAAAAATAAAAAAGACCTAAACATTTTTAAAACTTTTCAAAATAAGTTTTTTTTGTTGTTTATTTTGTTACAACTCAAGAAAATGTCTGTAAAAAATTTTAAAAGACTTCTATCGGGGGCCCTTTATGCTTCAGAAAGACCAGGATGCAAACGGAAAGGGTTTAAACCCTAAAAAGTTGAAATATTCACATGCCCAGGGTTTCCCAATCAAAACAGGGGCGGTTATTTGGGGGCCCCCAGCGTGCATTAATGAAGTCACAGCCCAACGTGGTTTAATGGCCTGGGATAAAGTTTGGGGGAGCAATGATGATGCTGGCACCTCCCCTTTCCTTTCCCCCAAATAGCGACGACGGGGGTCATTTCCGCCCAAACTACCCTGAATAAAAGGGGCCCCTTCTTATTTTGACTGCAGGGGTTTTGGCACTGCCCCTTTGGGGGCCCAAAAAGCTGTCTGCAGTTTGGATGCAAAAAATTTGGGTAATTCTCAAAATAATAATTGTGCACCATGACATGCCTTGTCTAACAGATAATGAAGGAATGCCTTTGGCATGTGCCGCTTTGAACCTTAACTGTATTGCTGACTTAAATTAAAGGCAATTTGTCGTTTTCCAAAAATGTTGTAAAAATTTGGAGATCCCATACTATTATTCCACTTTTGGGGGCCACTGGCAAAAAAAAAATCAATCTCAAATAATTGATGCTCTATTTTTAGTCACAGATTTTTTGCAGTTCTTATCGATGTTTCAGCTCAACTACGCCCTTTTATCTGTTGAAGGGAAATCGAAGCCCTTTTAATCGAGGGTTTAAGCAGAAGAAAAGCTCCTGAAGCTCTAATTTCCCCCATTTGTAGATTTGATCAAAAGTCAAAATCCCCAAAGGAAAAATAGGAGAACTGAAGGTGATAGCTTGGGTATCCCCTTTTCGGTTTCTGTGGGGGTAAAAAAATGGGCCCCGGGGTTTGAATAATCAATCTGGGGGGCAATTTTAGAAAGTGCCATAATCTATCTGGCCAGTTTTTAGGGTATTTCAAAAATACATACTTTAGGAAATGCATTGCTTCATACTTCAGATGACTGATAGACGTATGTTAGAGGTCATTAAGTAATGAGGTTGATTTCCATTTATGCATAAAAATTCTACGCGACACTAAAAGTTATTTTACTGTGTACCAATTTAGTCCACAACCAAGTGTATTATTCTCATTGTTAAAAAAAAACTGTTTTAAGGACAAGCCCCCGAAAAGAAAAATAATTCTCCCCGGGGAAGGGATTCTGCAACTTAATGTGTTTAAGGGGAAATTTTTAAGCCACGTAAGTTTTTTGTTTTATGTATTTCCCAACATCCTCTTTATCAGCCTTTTTTTTTTTTCCCCCTCTTTTTCTTTTTTCCCTCTTCCCTCCCCTTTCCTCATTCTCCCTCTCTCCCCCCTCCTCTCTTTTCTTTTCTCCTCTCTCTCTTCCTCTCCCTCTCTCTCTCTCTCTCTCTCTCTCCTCTCTCTCTCTCTCTTTTCCTTCTCTCTTCTTCTCTCTCTCTCTCTCCCTCTCTCTCTTTTCTCTCTCTTCTCTCCTCTCTCCTTCCCCTCTCTCTCTCTCTCTCCCCTCTCTTCTCTCTCTCTTCTCTCCCTCGTGCATCTTGCAAAGGGCACTCAAAAGGCGTGGGGGAAGCTCTTGGGGAAGCCGAATTGTAGGGGGGCTGCACATGTGGGGAAAAATGTGTGAAAATGGCTCAGCACGCTTCCAAAAAACTTTGCTTTCAAAATAGGGGTTTTTTTGGGCTATTGAGATAAGACAGTAATTTTTGCTCTGGGCTCTGCTGATAACTACACTTGACCATACAGCCCAAAGCGGGTGTTAGAAAATACTTAGTATCACCAAAATTTAACTATGGGGCGTCCTGTGTTTTGGTTTGCCAACAGCATACTTAGAAAAGCTGTTCGTATAGCTGTGGGACACAGCCTATTGAATTTTTCCTTAAATTTCTTGAAGTTCAGCAGTACTAAATATATGTTAATTATTTATTAAGTTTTCAAGCTTTCAGCATTTTTTTTATTGTGTTTTTCAGATTAAAAAAAATTTAAAGTAGCCCCGTCAAATTTAGAAATTCAATTCCCTTTTTTGCAAAACTGAAATTTTTTTCTTTTCTTTTCTTTGGGAAACAGACAACAGCTGTAGGAGGTGAACATCTACCATGAAAGATATGAACCGTTTTCCTGGGAATCATTTCCTTTGCTTTCTTTCCCAGAAAAACCCGAACTGTTGAAAACCCCCCAAACCCTTTTCAACACACCTTTGACTAACGCTTTGGTTGGGGAATGGAACCCCATGCATAACAACCCAAATCAAACATAAACCAACCCTTTTTAAAAATTTCCCTTTTCTTCCATTTGCAGAAAATTTTTTATATAAAAAAGTGAGGGTAATAAAGGGGGAATTTAAATGCAAAATGTCCCCAAAATCAAGGTTAATTAAAAATTTTTCAATATCAGCACCTTTTTACTTTTTGTAAAGGCACATGCCATGCTTTACAGGTTGATTAAACCCCTGATAACATGGTCCCGCTTTAGTAGCCTCAGGGGATTAAGCCAGCACACCCCAGCCCCCACAATAAATCACAACTGTTGGTTAACTAATACCATAGAAAAACCCTTTTCTATGTTTTCTAATGGTGACAAACTGCAGTAATTACTGATTAATCCCCTGCCCATATCCTTCTGGCTGCTATCAGAGTGGGGTTTTAGAGAAAGGGTTTTGGCAGCCCCAGACAGAGTGCCCCTTTTTGGGGGCTAGCAGAGGAGCAAAAACAAGGAGCTCATTTGTCATTTACTAAACACCCTTGAAATATTCCTTGTTGCTTCATCAATGATTCAATGGATTACTGGCTCCGCGTTCCCGAAACCCACAAACGCCCCCACAGAATTAAATTGATATGGTAGGGATGTGCCTTTTTACTCCTTTTGGTAACGGGGTAGTTAGTTATGCATTGTATTAGGTATAATCATAAATTATTACACCATATTTTTTTTTAATGCCATTTACCATTCCTTCCCAAATACCACCCCAAATCATTGAATTGTACAGTATCTCTGGCAAACTTTATCGGGCCCAATGTTCCACTCCTTTGAGGTATTAAAAACCTATTATAAAAATATTTTTCCCCATTGGGGTGGGGAGTTCAGGGGAAGGACACTATTCCTTTATTTTGTAAAGGGCTGTCTCAGCTCTCTGTGCCTTGCCATTTTTAAAACTGGGATAAAAAACAAGCAGCGGTTTTTTGACATACAAGCCCAAAAAAAAAAGATAAAAAGCACCTTAATAAAAACAAATTGATGGGGCAGAGATCAGAAAAGTGCTGCTTCCCTGGAGCCTCGAAAAAAAATTTTAAATTCTTTAATTTTTCTGATAAAATGGACCCATTTCAGGGGCAATAAATTTTTTGAAACCAAAGGATTTTATCTTAAACCAGGGGGGTGGGAGATCTGGGGTCCACTGGGGGTTGAAGGTACAGTCGCCAAAACTCTCTTCAGTCGATGCCCTTGAAAAGAAGCAAATTTAAATTTTTTCAGAAATTTGGGCTGGGCTGTGAAGGCCCCTCCATTACCCAACATTTTCAATTTTAGCCTACAAATAAAAAAATCAGCTGCCCAAGGACATTACGCATTTGGTAAAGTACTGGGGAGAAAATGGGGATTTACAAGAGGCACAACCCAAAGGGTTCAGCAAAAAACCCTTTAGATATGGGCCTCTGTTTGCTTGGGTGGACTCTCTGTTTTCTTAAAAGTGTTCCTGAATTCCAACATGATCCCCAAAAATTTTTTTTGCGCAAAAAAAATAGGGCAAAAAAAAAATTTTAAAACTATTCAATAAAAACTTGTACAATCTTTTTGCCTTTTTGAGTTTTTTAAAACCCTTTACATTTGAGTTTAAAGCCTTGGCGTAAACCTATACAAGGGACTACTTTAAAAATATCTTAATTTAAATACAAAGACCTTAAAATATCCATGTTTACCCCATGCAAAATCTTGCTGTAGCACTAGGGCCATTTTTCCCCGGTTTATTCAATTCTTCTATTTTAAGAGGGTGCAGATGAGAAATTGCCCCTTTTAAATGCCATTGTTTTCTACAAAATAAAACCCAAATGCTGACCCCAAAACTATTCTGTAACTAATGGGGGGATATTTTTAGGACAATGACGTTGTGTTCCAAAAAATGATTGGTCACCCTTTTCCTTCGGGGAATGTCAATTTATTGCTTGCTTGGGATTTTAATAAAAATTTACAATTTTTACAACTTGAGGTGCTGTTCAAACCCCCCATTTTCAAAAAGGAAACCAAAAAAAACCAAGATTGAGCTTTTTCCCCTTTGGGTTTTAAATATTAAGCAAAACTTTGGGGATCGGGAGCAAAAATCAAAGAAGGGTGTATTCGCGGACAGTTGGAGCTAATTTTCCCCCCACATTTTACTGCTCTTAAACCAAAAGGGGAAAGAGAAGCCCGGAAGCAAAAAAAAGAAGGATGGAGTCTTCCCCCTAAAGAAAATTTCGGGGTGAAAAAAAAGTGACTACCTGAAAAAAAGTCAATTTTACACCCCACTTCAATAGATTTTTCCCTGGGGGCAATACCCTTGAGCCAGCATGGGAATGGCCCCTTTCTTTTTTTGATGTGAGCAATTTGGCGCTAAAACCGGGTTCCACTTGTAACGGTACCCTGAAATGAACCAAAAGGGGTGCCTTTCCAAAAACGATTTGGACCATCACTCCAAAAAGATTTTCCAAAGTGTTTTTTAAAGGACCTTTTGCATACTGCAAATTTCCCCTTTGTTCACTAAATACGTACTGTTGAACGAGCTGCTGTTTTTTTGGTTAAAAAAAAAAACAAAGTAGCAAAAAACCAAAAGATCAACAGTAATTTCAAAAATGAAATATACCCCGTTGGGAAAAATTACAAAAAATTGCATTTTCGGGGAAATGTTACCAGAATGCTAAAACCTGAGGAAAAAATGAGCTTTTTTAAGTGAACGGCAGCACAATGAAATAAAGAAAAAGCAATTTGGTGCAGGGAGTATAAACTTTCCCAAGGGGGGGGGTTTGGCGACGTGGCTTACAATTGGAATTAAACAAGGGGGAAATCTGCAAGATTGAGTTATGAGTCATGGGCTGCCCCTTCACACCAAGCCAAAAAAAATCAAATTTTACTGCTTGATACCACCCTTGAATTCCTTTTTAAGCATTGCAACGTGTTTTTTCGATGGAAGGTGGTCAAAATTTTTTTGCTCTGTTTTCTTTTCTTTTTCTGTCAGGGAGCCCATTTTTATTTTCCCCTAACAGAAATGTGTTGGCCTCTTACACATTCCCGATTGGATGAACTTTACATGGCGCAGACAAGGAAAGCCATGCGTTGTAGATGCATCACACTCCCAGAAAATTTCATATCCAACCCTTTCTGCCCCAATAATACATTTTTTTTCTACCCCCAGCCTGGCTTTAGTTTTCATTTTTTCATTTCCCAAAAATCCTCTTTTCCCTCTCAGCATGCTGGGTTGGGTTTTAAGTCCAGAGTCAGCAGTCTCCTTGAGGGGCTATAGCTATGATTCATGAATAATCATAAAAAAAAAAGAGGGGAAGACAGAAATTTAAAGGTCACCAAAGTAGAATTGGAGACCAAGAGGTTTTGGGAAAACCATATCAAAAAATAAATGTCTTAATTTCCCTTGCACTTGGGCCATACTCCCTCCTGTGTATCAATTCCCTTTGAGCCAGAGAATCTCCCATGGAAAGTTAAAAGCCCCAGACGACACCCCCTTTGATGGACAGCTGAATAGAAGGCAGCCACTTTTTCCACATCACTGCCTCCAATTTTCTAAAGGGGTAAATTTAGGAGATAGTGTCACCCCCAAAAGTTATATGAGGATTAGCTCAGAGGAAACACAACAATTTCAACACAAACCCCTGGTTCCCCAGATTGAAATTAATTATTGACTTGATGAAGGTGTAGGGTGTTAAGATAGATTGTGTGATAGTGGATCAGGCAACAAAGGGCCAGATATCAGGAAGACCGAGCAGAAGACTTCAGGGTCAGTCAATTTCCCAGGGGAGGATAGAGATGTGACAATGTTCCTGAACCCTGATCTAACCCACGGACACTCACAGCAAAAAACACTCATCTCTCAATGTGAGGAAGTGCGTGATGACATCAAAGATGAATGGTACTTCACCTAAAAGAAGGTAAAGTCAATTTTACAGGGCACTTCTGATACATGGTAGCAGTTGGGCTGTATACCTTACTCAATTTCAGTTTCATAGTAAAATGGACTTTTTGTGTACAGACTTTTCACATCCATCAGTGAAGTGCCTTATATAACTTTAAAAGGGTGTTTTCCACAATGTTTGTAATGAAACACCACCAATCGCTCATAAATGACAGAAACTGGACTGCATGTTTCCCTCCACTAAATTTAATCTGTATCTTATTGGAAGGGAAGGGTTTTACTTCTGCAACCCTTTCAAGTTTTGAAGTATGTATCATTATCGCTCAATTGACACTCATTGGGAAAAGAACACTCATCATTTTCTACGTTTGATTGAAACAGCTCCCCCATCTTACCTTCGTTTGAGGGAAAAGTAACCCTTCCACACTTTATGAAAAAATACATATTTCATGAATCTCTCCAAATCTGGCAAAACAACAAAAGGCTTTTTCAATAGAGGTAATGCATATAGCAGATGGCCTCTTCTCATCAGATTGTCTGTGATTGTTTCAGTCCGTTCTAGGATTGTTTTTTCTTTCTTATCTAATTACTTCACATCTGTGTGAGACTAACAGGTGTGGGGTAAAAGAGAGATAGGCGACAGAAATTGGGAGGGCTTGGAACCTAGCCCAGTAACACTATAGAGATGAATTAGAAAGAAAATCAAACATTTTTCTGCATACTTGAAGATGATTCTAGGCTGTCAGGGAGGGCACCAAATCTAGCTCCATAGTAAGTTGTGAAGCACGTCAACAAATGTTTTTAATATCAATAAGACAATCAGGAGCGTGAAGTAAAAAGGCAAATTTCACCATCACAGCACTGTTCTGTTCGTTGAAACTGATTCAACGGAATATACAATGCTTAGAGAGTTGCCTGCTACTGTCCATGCAACTATGCAGTACAATATTACAACATTACATTACAATATTACAATTATTAAAAAGAGAGCTTTTTAGTATATGGCGTCTTGTCTTATTCATTAACATTTCTGGAAAAAAACAAACATTCATCCACCGCTGTCTGTTCTCTTCTCCTCCTTGTGTGCCAGGGCGGCCACACAGGAAAACTAGGAAGAGGATAAAAGTTTTCATTTAATGTCCCCCATAACTGTCCCCACCCCCCTCATCCCCAGTGCAACCCTCAAGGGCACCCTGCTCATACAATGTGGAGGAGATTACCACAGAAAGCAAAGTGCTGTCAATTTTTTTACCCCAAAGGAAAAGCAGAGATTTCATCTATCTAGAAAGCTGGGTTAAAACTAAGATGTTTAATTTCTTACTTTTTATCATGACGTGCAGGCCATTTGCTTCAGTTTCAAACTAGTTTTTTCACATTCAAGTTCCAACATAAAATCTCAAGCTCCCCAAATCTTTACGTCTGAGTCCCAAGATGTCCCAAAAATCGGGATATTTCCAATCTTGGCTTGATGGGGTGCAGGGAAATTAAAAGAGGCAATTACAGAAAAATGAATCTTGGGGTTTTCTATACAAATGTGGACCAAGGGAAAGCAGATTACGATAAACCCAAAACCCTGCCTGTGAATTCATGGGGTCCCTGAATGACAGAACTTGTTATTATGTATGTAAACACTCCCAAGCTGATGATATTGTGTAAAACACACCCGTACATAAAAAATCTCTGGACATGTTCAATTACCCAAAGCACATTAAGAGCCTCATGAACAGCAGCCCAAGAGTTTTGGGGAATTTAATCTCTTATACAATTATGAAAAAATGCTGAAAGAATTTTAGTGATGCCAGTTTGGACAGAAAATAAGTTCGAAAAATTTGAAGACCGCAGGGCCCTTTATCAAAATCGTACATTATTTTTTTACATATTTTTAATTTTAATTACCCCTACTCTGCAAAACTGACATTTTACAGGCTTGCATATGATTTTGATTTTTCATCAAAGTCTCTGCATGCCACTAATCAGACAACATATGAAAATAGAGTAAATTCTTTTTACCAAACCAAAGCCCATTAACCAAATTTTTATTTGATGAAAAATATTATTTTCTAGGTCTCATTTTTCCCTTTTCACAGCACTGTTATTCTCACCATCTGCTTGGCAGATTAACTAAGGAGGCCTTCATCCCCCGCACAGACAACGATCATTTCTATGCTTTCAGGCCTGGTTGTGGGAAAGGAATTTCCCCCAAACCCCCCCCCCCCAAATAAAATTTGGAAGGCCTTAAAACAACCATGTAATCCCCTATTCGGGGAGAATCATTTTCACGGGCCAAGGTAAGTGGAAAATTTTTTAGATTATAATCACTGCCACACACGATCACACTGATTTAAAAAGGGGAGAGGGAAAATTGGAAAAAAAATGTTAAGATACGGGGGCCGGTCCTTCGTTTGTGGGATGTGTGTGCACGGGGCAGTCATTCCTTTCCTCTGAACAATTAGAAAGTATGCCAAAAAAAACGTTAAACCCTTGTGACTCTGGTGTTACAGAAACCCACAAAATACCCATTACCATTACCAAGGTGGCGGGAAGTTTTTATCTGAAACCCATAGGGTGAAATAGAAAAGAACAAAAACCCACGGGGAGAACACGAGGATCCCACATCTACCCAAACATCCTGATTAGGGGGTTTGAGTGAATGGGTAAAACTTTTCTCAGCAAACATTAATAAATCCTCTAAATGGACCGCACAATCCCAAAAACTAGGGTTTTACATTGTTTGTTTTAGAGACAGCCCGCGGTCGAGGAAAAGGGGTCAGCATTCAAACAAAGGGTAAATATGCTATGGGAAAGCATCCCCCTGTGCAGTACTGCTAATTTATCTGTCAACAATATTTTTGTGATTTATTTCATCCTTTATCAGAACAAATATAAAAAAATTTAAGTAATATTAAATCCTAAAAATGTTTGGGCAAAGGATCAAAAAGCCAACAAAAAGTTTTTATCCAAAAAATCTTGGCAAATCATTAAACAATCAAAATTTCAAAAAATTCTGTTAAGTTTTTCCTTTTACTGGCCGTTTGAAAAGGATTTGGGAAAAGACCACTGAGCAAAAATTAGTTTTGACTTAAAAAATTGATCTGCTTCAAAAAGGGCCCCATTTGGTGAAGTGTTTACATAAATTGTGTGAAAATTGATGGTCTGAACATCGATACATTGTACAGTTGTTTTCCCTTCTAGAACTCACAGGGTAACAGAACTTCCCTCCGCTAAAGGACCATGTCAGTCAGCCGGTGAGTATTTTGGTGGTTTTTTTAAAAGCAAAAATTTTTTTCTGGCATTTCAGGGGTGTAAATTATTTTAAACCCTTAAGGGCCGGGGTGGAATAATAAGGGGAAGAGAAGGCGGATTAGCATTCCAAAAATCCATTTACAGACTGGCGTGTTTGGAGCGGTTTCCGTTTCACCGCTTTTATTCCTCATCGATGTTCATTTCATCCCCACAACCCCCCTCCCCCCAACCCCCAACCTCCACCCCCCCAAACCCGTTCCCGGCCTCCACTTAAACCAGCATGTTTTTTGCTCAATTTTTGTTGGTTTAGGTAGATTATTATTTGAAATGACAGGAGTTCAAAAAGTATGGACAAACTGTGCAAAACAACAGGATCCCAAAAAAGCCCGGATCAAAAAAAAAAAATGGCAACATTTGACTTGACCAACCTGGCTAAACCCTACATAAGTTTTATCATGTGACAAAGCCATCATAAAAGGTCATTACGCCCTAATGACAACCATACTCTGCAAAGTTAAACCCAATTATCACCCATCTTTATTTATTTTTTTTTATTTCCCCTTTTTTTTTAACCAGTAAGCCAGTTCAGAAAAAGTTCCAATTAAACTGCGCCCGGGCCAAAGAAAAAGCAAAGCAGTGCGATAAAAAAAAAAACAACACAGAGTTACTATGGGTAAACAAAACATAAAGTAAAAAATAAAACAGAAAATTATATACATTTGCAAATGTACAAGTTAATGGGGGTAAGGCAATAAATAGGCCATATGCAAAAAATTTAAAAAATTTAGTTTTAACACGGAATGATGATGTAAAAGGATTGATGTGAAAATGAGATACTGGGGTGAAAATGAGCAAAATAAATAACAATAGGGGGTGGGTAGTTGGGGGGGCAAATTTTCAGGGGGCGTGACGGTGCAGTGATGGGAAAGGTGCTTGACAACTGATCAAAATTTTAGTGGGGAGATAAGAGTCTCCAGTTTCAGAGTTTTTTTGCAGTTTTTTTCCAGTCTTTTGGCAGCAGAGAACGGAAGGAATGGGGGCCAAAGGGGGGTTGGTTTTGGGGGGATGACCAGTGGATATTGCTGGAGGCATTCACGGGGGGGTTTTGCATGGGGGCCATGAGCTAAGATAAGGCAGGGATTTCCCTGCATGTTTTATGATTTTTTTTGGGGAAAATGGGGTTTTGTTGTATGGGAAAAAATAATTTTGTTTTTTTGAAAAAGGGGGGACTTATTCTAAGCTGAGTTTAAATTTTTTTTGTAAATGCTTCATTTCGTCAAGGACGGGAGGATAGCAGTTTTTAAAAAAGGGGGATGTTTGGCGCTGAGTGAAGGGGCGTTGTGAAATAGGGTTTTAGATTTAACTTTGGGTGGATTGCTTAAAGTGGTCTGGGAAAGGGGAGTTTTCAGTCTAACCGCACCTAGGTATTTTGTGTTGTCCAATACTCTAGGGGCAACCCGCGGGGGAGTAGTGTTCTATCGGGGGGCGGGGTGCCACACGTTCGATTGAAGAGCTGCATTTAGTTTTTTAGGTTTAAAAGCAGTTTTGGGGGCTACGGGAAAGGGGTGTTTTTGGGACTAAGCCGTTTTGGGGGTTTTTTAAAACAGGTCCAAGAAGGGGCCCGATGTATCAAAATGGTGTCGTCTGCGTGGGGGTGGTCTGAAGTCACCCGCAGCGGCGACATCATTGATATACACGGAGAAAAGGTCGGCCCAAGAATTGAACCTGTGGCACCCCCCTAGAGATGCCATAGGCCAGACCAAAACCCTCCCATTGACACATTTAACTCTACAGAGAAATAGTTTTTTTACCAGGCGGGCAGTCTTTGAGAAAACCAAAGGGTATTTATCTGCCAAAAAGAATGCGGTGGGGGACGGTCGAAAACCCTTGGCAGGTCGGAAGACGGCTGCACAGTACGTTTTACGTTGCGGTTATAATATCGTTTTGGACCCTTTACGTAGCTAGGTGCACCCCTGCCGCTCGGGAAAAACCGATTGCATAACGGAAAGGTCGGTGGGATTCAATGGTCATGATCGTTTGTTAACTTGGCTTTCAAAAAACTTTCGAAAAAGGGAGGCAGGATGGGTTAGCTGTAACAGTTTGGATCTAAGTGTCACCCCCTTTAAGAGGGGGATGACCGCGGCAGCTTTCCAACTCTGGGATCTCAGACTTATGAAAGAGGGTTGAACAGGGTAGTTAGGGGTTGCGACAATTTTGGGGTAATTTTTGGGAAAAAAGGCTCCAGATTTTCTAGCCCAGTGATTTGTAGGGGGGCCCCGATTTTGCAGCATTTCAAACTCAGCTGCTGAATTTTTTGTGAAGGGAAGGGGGGGGGCCTGGGCAAGTTCAGCGGGGGTGCAGAGCTGGTACCCGGGGGGAAAGAGGCCGCCCTAGAAAAATTTTTGTTTAAATTCCGATTTTTTAGATTTACGGTGGTGTAGTTTTCCGGCCTCGTGCAGTGGGCGCTGGGGGAGGTCTTTATTCTCCATGGATTTACATGTCCCCAAATTTTTTGGGGGGTTATTCAGGGTCAAATTTTTTTGAAAAAGTAGCCTTTTCTTTCCAAAGCTTGTGTAATTGGGCCTAAATTCCTGAAAATTGCATATCGGGGGGCTATTTGATCTAATGCAATAGCCACAGGATGTTTTTGTGTGGTCAGGGCAGTCAATCGAGGAGAAACCCGGGGCTGCAAAAATACCAAATCTACCCAAAATTACCGAATCTTCTGTAATTTTGGTAATTAGAGGGAACATGGGAATCTATAGTAATTTTGGAAATTTATACTTTAATAACTTTAAAAAAATGATTCATATATTAATTCTTTTTATATTTTTCCTTTGCCATTTATAGAAGCCCATTCTTTCAAGAAAAAATAGCTTATTAAAAAAAGCTCTAATAACTATGGCTTATTTTTTATTAACTCTGCATGGAAATTTTTCCCCAACTATTGTTCTTTTTTTCACACTGCCCCCTTTGGCCCCAAAACTTTACAACAAGCATTTACATAGTAAAATAAAAAAAAAATAAAAAAGGATTTTTCGCTAAAACCCTCATTTTAACCCCAAAAGGTATTCACTAAGTTGAGGGTTTTATATTTAGGAAATTTTACGCTTTGTCTTTCTATTTTTGTTTTTAAAAAATCATTTTTTTGATTTTTTAAATAATTTTACGGGGATATCTTAAATCCCCAAAAGGCCACTAGATGTCACTAATAGAATTCCATCTATTCTTGAAATTTCCAAAAATTCTGGTATTTACTGGTAAACTAAAAAGTTTCCGTATACCCCCCTTTGCTCCTACCCTTAACAGTTCAACAAGAGACAATACCATGTCTATAAACCTCAAAAAGTGTTTCCCCTATTATGGAAAATATTGTGATTACTGTATTAACTATCCTCTCCCACAAAACACAAAAATGTTTCCAATTTAAACTTGGTCCTTTGATCTGCACAACTGGGGAAGACAAAACCTCTTTATGTTGGAAAAAACTTAGAACACTACCCAGGATGAAATAAGGGGTCGCCCAACCAGAGCCACAAGATCAAAGGAGAGAAAAGGAGAGAAGGCACCTCTAAAGCAAAGGGGTTTTATAGGTGGGTGCCCTTATTTTAAAGGGTTGTGTAAACCATAGTCAAAAGTAATCCCGCGTCCCCCAAATGCTCTTCTTTTCCAGGGCCCCCAGCCCCGAAAAAAATTTCCCTTTTAAGCCTTTGATGATCAAAGCATCAGCTTAAAAACGCTCAAAAACCCTTTTTCTGCGAGCCCCCCCCCTGGTCGGGGGGCGTTCCCCTTCCCCGCCCATCTATTCTAAACAGGGGTTATAATGTAAATTTAAATTAGGTGAGGGGATGACCCTTTTATCGCTGCCGCCCCCTTGTGGGCACACCCCGGAAATCCTCTGGGGTGCGTTTCCCCAGGGGGGCCCCAGGGGGAGGGGGGGTGCTGGGGGGGGACACTGCCCTGACTGACCCGCTTGCTGGGTTTTTTTTTATGACATTAACCCTATTAGCCTTTCGCTTACTGTTTTTGCTTCTGTATTATGTTTCCTTGAGGGGGGGTTTTGGTGGGGTGGTGGGGGTGGGGGGAAGGGGGGGGGGTGTTTTTAGCCCTCAAAAATGTCGCTTCCGAAATGTTTACAGATTGTGGGGGCGTACGCATGAAATGCCAAAGGGGGGGCGACCTTGGGTTACATTTACATCTTGCAAAATAACCGCAACCCCCCATCGCAAATTTTTTCCCCCAGAGGGTTCAGTCCGCTAAAGTGGGAGAAGATCACCATTGTCCAGAGGGAAAAATATACAGTGCCACAAAAGAGAGACAGGAGGTCAAAAAGCTTGTTTACCAACCAACCGGGCGCCTTGCTCAGGCTCCCATCATATCCCGTAGTCGATACACTCAGTTATTTAGGCAGAGGAAAACAGGAGTAAAGGTGCCCATGGCACATTCGCATGAGGACAGCTTTGAATTGCCTAAAAGATCTCTTCGGCTCCAGGGGACGGATGTGGATGTGGCAACCTTCTATCTTGAGCGCCCACGCAGCTCTGCTCCGCTGAGGCTGGCTAAGCTAATGGCATGTAGCACTGGAAATGTGGGGAAGGGTTTGAATCCTGAGCCTGAAATTGAGCGTCAGTTGTTTTCAAGTCCCTATCTCCCCATAAAATAGGGAAAAAAAAAGGAGAAACCCTGCTTAATGAGGTAAAAACAGCCTTTAAAATTTATGCTTCAGGATTGCCGTGATTTTAATGTAATTATTTGGGGGACCCAAAGTGCCCTGAGGAAAGGAGGCAAGGGCTGGGCGTTAAGATGAGACTGTGAGAGGAGGGCAGATGATTAAAATGCAAAACAAGTTTAAATAACTTCAAAATAAAGAAAAACCCCACCAAGTGGGGAGGGGCAGAGATGTGAGATCACAGTCTCATTACTTTAAAACCAATGGACACTGAAAGCTAAAGTGATTAGCTGGGCATTTTGCTTTCCTTTCCTCCTCCTCCTCTCTAAGGATGGGGGTCCCACCGTTTTCCAACAGATTTTTGATTAATCAACGTGGGGGAAGGAGCTGGAGAGGAGCTGAGAGTGGGACCCCCCGGGGCCCACAGCCAGAGCAGTGCGCTTGAGGGCTCTGGGAACCCCTCGCTCCCGGGCCTCGGGCCCCGGATCAGCTTCCACAATATTGGGATTTGATGGGAAGCTGGGCGGTAAGCCCTGAGCGATGGTCCCGATGTTCAGTTAGACCGCGATTGATTTGAGGAAACAATATCCCCCTCCTCGTTAAGTTGAAAGTACCTTGGGACGGCAGTCAAGTGCTTTTCTAACCTTTGCCGTCAGAACCAGAGAGCGGCCAAACAGACAAGCGCGACGCGCCAATTCTCCAGCAGGGAGAGGGGGAGAGGGCTGCTCAAACCCCTGATCCCTTAATAATGGGGGCCTGGCAGAGGGGGAAATTACCCTCTCAAGAGGAGCCAGGCAGATTCAGCCAAAGGGGTTTAATCTGGAGGGAAAAGTGTAGTGCTTGACCTTATTTTAACCGGGTTCATGAAGTTTAAATTTGATTTAAAAGGGGTTACGGGATACGGGGATGAGGGGTACCGGGGGATCAATTTAAATAAATCAAAAAAGTGTCTCCCAGTCGGTTTTACAGATAAACCCATAATGTGGCGATAATAAGAGCGCAGATGAGAACCCTAGAGTTTTTCTCTGCATGAGCATTCCTAAGGGCTACTCATTCAGAGTTTTAAAAAAAATAGCAACAGAGGTTTTAAAGGATTTTTCAGTATACTGCCCTAGCACCATGTCCCCCAGGGTGCTAAGGGATAAAGAAATTCCCTGAAATTAAAATAAACTGAATCAACGTACAAAACAGTAAAAGGGAAAATGACTTTTAAACCCAACAGCACTATCCTTATTACTGGGGCAAAAAAACCCCAACTTTGACTTAGAATAAGAGCCACTTTTTTGTCCTAAAATATAAACCCCAAATTTTTAAAGGGGATTGAAAAAATATAATTATCGTGATTTATAATTACTGTTTTTTCGGGGGCACACATACTGCGCTTGTCAAGATTAATATTTCCACATTTATTATTTCTTATATCTTTATATAAAATTTTTATTTATAATTTTTTTTAAATTGTTTTGTTATTTGAACATTCACTCCTCTTAAAAATAAGAAAGAAATTAAAAAAAAAAATAATTTACAATGTGTTTTATTATTTTTAAACAAAACAATGTTTTTAAAATTTGGGGTCTTTTAAGTTTTCAAGTACACTATTTACATAGGCCCAAAAATAGCATAAAAAAAAATTCCTGAAAAAATATGGGGGGAAATATGCTCAAATCTTAAAACTAGTATTATCTATAAAAGTTATTAATTTATGCAGTTAAGTAACTTATCATTGAAGTGTGCCTTGGGAGCACTGCAGAGTGAATTTTTTCCTAATTTGCAGTCTTGATTTAAAAAATATATTTGTGTTTAATAATCAGGAAAAAAGGGTCTTTTTGAGGGTGCAGGTATTAAAAGCTTCTTTTTTTGGGGAGCAGGGTTTTCTATAATCAATTTTTCTTTTTGGATCCACACATGAAATTTCCTAAAATGATGGGGTTTAAACAAAACATCCCTTTAAATTAAAAAACTTGTGCCACTTTTTTCTTTCTTCTATTCAAAACAAATATCTCAAAAATGGGCCCCCTTTGGGGGGATATTTGGTAAGTAATTTGTGTTTCAATGTTCAAAATTTGCTTCAAGCTTAATTCTGAAGAAAGCGCAAAAAATTGAGGCGCAGGAGTGCCCTTTTTCTACATAATCTGAAGATACACTGAGCAAAGTTATTTTTCATTTCAAAAAAACGAAAAGAACCTTTTCTTGTATATATATAACTTCAAATCAAAACAATCCCCCTGCACTTTTTTACTACAATTCATTTTTTTGTCTTTAAAAATATTATAAATTTATAAATTTATATATATATATAACATATTAAGGGTCTGCTACAAATTTTAAATTAAAAAGACATTTAAATTTAGTTTAGCATACGTATACAAAAAGTATAACTCTTGTATGTACAAAATAAATTTTTTACTTATAATTCGTCACGCGCTTTGTCTATAAAAACATTTTGCCCCAATTCAAACCCAACAACTCTTATTAAAGGAAATACAGGAGATACACAACAGCGGGGAGTTTTTGTCCCCTTTTCGGAAAAAGAGTAAAAAGGCTAGAAAGGCCGGTTTTTTATCAACGAGAGATGGGAAAATTTCACTGGGGGAAAAAGAGGGGTATTTATGTTCCAATGCACCAATTTTTCCTGGTCCCATAAGGCCCTTTTCCACGTCCTAAAACTCATTTAATATAGTGGGGGGTGACTTCAAAGGGGCCTGTGGAAGGGCAGCTACTGCCCTAAAAAGCCAGACATTAAAAAGGGTTTTAAAAAGGGCCAAAAAGTGCTGTAGAAACCCCCTTTTTAATTTGTAGAAAATAAAGGGATATATTGTTCAAATTCTTAATATTGATTTTTAAGTCTCAATTTTCCCTTACTTAAAATGTCTTATTCAAAATAAAATGACAGAGAGATAGATAAGTAGATCAACAAATAAGGGGATACAAGAGCTTGTGCCATAGAACAATTAAGGAAAGTCGTTTTCCGTCTGTTTTTTTTGCTCCTTGCCCCATTTCTTGGAAGACACCTGGGTGAGCTAGTCTAAGGAAAATGTTGTGTCTTCAAATAAAATTTTCAAGAGGATAAAATTTAATAAAATTTAAAGAGGTTTAAAATTAATGTGCCTCTTTTTAAAACATTTTGCACAAAATTAAAATATGTTTTGTTTCAGATGATCATATGAAATGGGACTTGATCATAAGGTTTTTGCTAATTAATAAAATATTGCTTACACTTTTTTCTTAGGATTTTTTTTTTGTCAACAGAAAATAATTTCACTAAAAAATGTCAAAAAAAAATGAATCGACATATTCTGCACCATTTGTGGAATTTTTGTATTGCAGCTGGAGCGGACTTGTGATGAAATAAGGACCGACCCACTGTGGCCTAGGGTTTTGATGCCTCTTTTGAAAATTGACAATTTATCAAGGGGAGTTTAAAAGGTGATACCAAGAAATGCTTTCATCCTCATAAAAAAGTGGTAAATTATAATATATCATTAATTCACAAAATTCTCCCAACAAACTTAGTAAACTTTCTGCCATTTTGATACAAAATTTTATATCTAAACATATCTCTACCAAGTAAAATTTTTAAATGATAAAGGGTGATAATCGTAAACTGAAGATATCTTGATTTGCTGATGCATGTGTTTTTATAAAGAAAAAAAATTAAATTGGGATACAAAAAAAATCCTCATTTCTCCAACATTGGAAATCACAAAAACTAAAAAAATAAAAGGGGAGGGTTCCTGTATTAAACCCTCTACAAAGGTTGAACTTTAAAAATGTAAACATGATAAAATAAGAAATAACAATGATTATACTGTAAATTCGAACAAAATCACAAGATACTTCAATTCTTTATGGAATATATGTTGCTCCCAAATTGGCTAAATTTGGGGTTACACCCATATACATCTAGGGTTTTACCCACCATTTTTAAACACCATAAAAATTTAATGTATTTTTTTTTAAAAATCTTATCCCCCTTACTCTAATCATAGCAGGGGGGCACTGCCCAAAAAAAATATGCAGCACTAAACTCTCCCACCACTTCATCCCTGATTAAAGACCTCTTTTTCCCCGGGGGAACCCTCCTAACATCCCAAAAGGAACCATGGGAAAATCATTTGTAAAATAGTACAGTCAAAACCTTAAATTTTTGGGAAAAAACCAAAACGTTTTTTAAAAGGTAATTTTTCTCTACATTGGAAAGTCTTCAAAACCAAAGTAAATTAATCCAAAATTCAAAGGTGAAGAAGAACTTTTTGGTGATCGCAGCACAATTGGAAGAGGAGGTTTTTTTGCAACAATTGTGTGAAATAAACCCTCAGGGACATCGTAGAAATTGTCATGTGGGGTGGGAAAGTTTCACTCCCTCTAATGCGGGTTTGTGACCCCGTTTGGGCTGGGAAGGGCTGGGGAAGGAAAGGGTTCACAGTTCTCCCTGTCCCCGTACACACACCTTCCATCATCCCCCTTCTCAAGGGGCCCAAAAGGGGCCATGGCCGCACGGGGGAAAGGGGTTTTTTTGAAAAGCCCAAAACCCCAGGAAAATTCCGGGAAGTTTCCATCTCCTTCTGCCCCCTGGGATCGATCGACCTCAAATCGTTTTGGCCCCCTCAAAGGACATTTTCCATCCATCACATTGATAACCTTGAATTTAATTGGACAAAAAGCGCCGGCTCTGGGGGTGCTACTGTGCTGCTCACAGCAGTGTGAAGTGGCCCTCAAGTGGCCTTGAGAGGGGACAAAGAAGCCCAAAAAATTACTTTCTATGATTCCCCCCAGGGGACATCAAAAAAAGTCTGCAGTTAGCCGTTGGCCCGCAACATCTGAAGTGTCTACCCCTTTGGGCTGGAAATTCTATGGAAACACCATAGGTCCCCTAAATGCCCCTTTTTTTAAAAACCCCAAAACACATCTTTCTCCACATTTAAAAATACTTCGGGCTGGAAAGTACTCTTACGTACCTGTGTGATTGTACATAACAATCTAAGCCTTCATTTTTGTAAGAACAATGTACAAAACAAACATAAATGAAAAAAAGGGGTTTTAAACATTTACCAAAGTCCGTTTTTTTTTTTAAAGGGGCATTGCTACTCCATTTTTTTTACTTTTAAATTAAATTTCATGTCGCTTGATTTTTGAAAAATAAAACCTCATAAGCTTGTTTAACTGTCGACCCCTTAAACCCAAAATATAGCTTGTTTTTCCATGTTTTTTAAACAATGCAAAAAGTAAACAAAAATAGCAAACCCCAAGAAGGTTTAAAAGTATAATTTTGATATTATGGATGGCTCCTTTCACCCCTAGCTCTGTCATGAAATTTTGAGTGGTTTTCATTTCTCCACCCCCCTTCCCGCTTTTTCCCCAAAGTGGAGGGGAGTATTGTTTCAATTGCAGATTGCCCCTTTAAGGGGGGTTTTATATATTTTTAGCACCCAAATTTTCAAAATGGATTTTTTTTTATTTTCCACTTAGCCTTACAGAAAATACTCTTAAACGGGTTGGAGAGAAATCCGTAACTCTTCCTAGATGTACCCACTCAGTCATCTAAAAAAGGTTGACATTATGTGGAAAAATTTTCCTCCCTGGGGTGCCTGTCCCCTTTTTGGCCTCCCCCTTTAAAGGGTTTTTTTTCCTCCCCAAGGGTTTCTTGTCTGCTTCCAAAAGGCCTTTTTTTTTGGTTTTTTTTTGGGGGGTTTTGCCGTTACCCTCATAAAACAGGCTTATTTTAGATTGGGGGTTTAAATTTACTGCTACTGTGTTTTTTGGGGTATAAGGCCCTTTTTGGGGAAATGTTTCCCCTTTCGTCTTCCCCAGTTTTTGGCAGCTCTTAAAGGTTGGAACTATTCTCAGGGGGGGAAAACCCATGGGGGGATCAGAAAAAACAAAAAATGCCAAATTATTTATAGTGATGCCTTCCCTTCAGCTGCAGTTTTACCCCATTCGTCGGGGTCCTTCTGCTCCTCTCTAAATAACAGGCTGATTTTGTCTTCCGTATGCAAAAAACCAGAAAGCTGAGCGTTTAAAATACTAGCGACTCCAGCAGAATGGGGGAAACAGTGCATTACATTCCAAAATATGTTTGTTGTTGTCGGGGATCATAACGGCACGCTGAAAAAAGGGCTCAATTTAAAAAAAACACAGACCAAATAAAAGATAAACGGGGGGAGCTTGATTTTTCGGGAAAAATAACCCAAAATTTCCCCTTTGGGCCCTATGGCACAGCGTTTACTTTTGGTGATACTTTTTCGTCGCCCCCCTGGTTTTTAATGGCCTCGTTGACCCACCTGCAATGATCGCTTGCCAAGCAGAGTGACAGTGAGAGTAAGCCCCTCACATACCTGCTTTCACGGGATTCAGCCCTCCCTGACCACACCACGTGCATGAAAATGCATCCCTTCCCCACTTCAGCACCCAAAAAAAGGAACCCCCATCCCCCATGATAAAGGGGCCATTCCCGATGCCCAATTTTTTCAGTAAGGTCCCTAATTGCAGGTAGAATTTTGCCAACTTCAGATTTTTTTAAACAAGGGAAAGAAGGACATCTTTTTAAGACTCTGGGGGGGGGGGATCTCTTGTGTCCAATTAAAAAGGCCAGGAAAAGGGAAAAAGCAACGTAAAGCTAACTCTTAAAAAAGCAGCCTGGGCCGCAAACAGTTTTTTTATTTTTTTTTTTACTTTTGGGAAAAGTGGATGATTGCCCTCTTCACAATGGGCGGGTTATTTTTTACATTCCCTTAAATGGTAAAAATCCCCTTTTAAGAGTAGTTCGTTTTTCTGTGTGGGAAAAGCTTACGGGTCCCCGTGCAGTTCCCTAAAACCCAAAAATGACCTCCCTTTTTTAGGAATTACATGTACTTTAAAGGGGGTCTTTAATGCCTATCAACAGCAGATGTTTCCCCCGGGGCAGCTCCCAATCACCTTTCTGGGCCCCCTTTTTCTATGTGGGGAACCTGGCCTGTGGAGCATAGGCCCTCTATCACCGTGGCTGAAACCTGTGGAAAACCTAGTTGAGTCTTAATTTTCAAGTGTCTCCTGGAATCTGGTAACATCTTTTTTTTAAAACCTTTTTTACATTTGAAATTAAAACAAGACAGACTCTTTAGGGTCTTTAACCCCTATTTTGTTGAGCTTTCTCTGGCGCAAGAGGATTGGATTTAAAATCAAGTTTTGGGGCTCCTTTGGGGGTTTGTCCATAAACCTTTTTTAAATTTTCCCGTATCAGAATGCAGGTGTTTAAGACCCTCTTATTTTCCCCCAAACTTCTAAGACAAAGTGGTCTCAGGGAAACCTACATGGAAATTAAAACCCCTTTAGATATTCAAATAAAGGGAATACCAGCTATGTAACCCTGCCCCATTTAACAATACATGCCGGCACAAATTACCGGTCCCCATTGCTTCACCCGCTCTTTTAACACCCCCCGGGAAGAGCATCATTTCACATCAGTTCACACTCGTTGCATGTGATTTAATTGCACTGGTTAGGAGCTTTGGGGTACCCCCTCCTGAGTGCCCGGGGTCAATAGCTAACCACGGCCTGGCTCAGCCTCAGGTAGGGCCCAAAGACGGGTCTGTGGGTACCAGGGGGGAAAAGCGCCCTATCATCTCTGACTGGCAGGGCCCCCCCCTAAAGGGCTCTAATTGCCGGGCACGCGCCCCCCCCCTCCCCAGCTCAGAGCAAATCCCCTCCCACTTTACCACGCCATTAATTTTCCCCTTGGGTTGGGGGGCTGAGGGAAACTCATACACCCAGCATAAAGGGGGACAGTTTATCCTCAACCTTTTTCTGACGTATTTCAGTGTATTAAAAGTTTATAGAGGTAATTCTTACAAAGCATCAAACGACCACTTTAAAAAGACATTTGTACAGTAAAGAGGTTATTTTTATCACATTACACCAGAAAAGTGACCCCCAAAAAAATCATTTCTCCATAATTTTTTCAGTTTCTGCCCTTGACAAAAAGAAAAGGTAAAAGAAACTCCTTTTACTCCCTCACGGGAACACTGGCTTTAAAAAATACAACAATCTATGCTAACCCCCCAAAAAACCTGCATATCTCTTATATAAAACACTTAAAATGACCCAAAAGAAAGCATAACATAAATTGGTATGAATTTGGCACGAAAAAAAACGATCCAAAAAAAAAAGATGTTTAAAAAATTTTAGAAACAGAGCTTCAAAATAGACGTGTAAAATGTCAAAATACAACAAAATACAGGGGTTTTAACCCCTGCAAAAACATACATATGGCGTCCGCCCACACAACCTAAAGGGGGAATTTAGTAGAATCTGCAGAGATGAGAGCATACTGGCTGCCTGAGGGGCTTATTTCCCCAAAGGTGAAAGATTCCTTTGCTAGTAGGGGTTGGAACAGAGAGTTGACGGATTAAATTTCTTTAAAATTGAATTTTCCCAAAGTTATTTTTCCTTTGAAAAATTCTGACATTTCAATCTGCCAAGTAAAAATCAACTCATTTGAATATTACTCGTTTGCCCCCCCCCCCTATTGTCAACGGAAAAATAGAGGGGGAACTACACTTTGAAACTGGCAGAAAAGGAGAAAAAAGTTTCTCAAAGCATCACCTTTTTGACATACTCAAAAAATGTTTGTGCATAGGGAATATTTAAAACCCTGAATTAATTTTGAGAAGATACTTGGGTAATTCACTTGAGGAAGTTTAAAGGGAGCACCATAAAAACGAACGGCAGTTTGGGCATGGACTATCCGCAACACAATAATCTCAGACTAAATGTCAAAAAAAGACTGATATTAAAATACTAATGATCATTTTACTTATTCATATACAATTTAATTTTAAATTCCTTGAATCTTTTTAGAATGTATGTCTTATATTTTTACAAAAACACAGAACTAATCACAACTTTCCACAGGGGGGTCTTCTATGAACTATTTTTGGAAACTCCCTCTCGGTAGTAAAAAAGGGTGCTAATTTCATCATTACCTCTTTGTAAGTGCTGCAGTGATTTTTCCCCCTTGCCCCTGAACAGCAGGGTGGTGCCCTGGGGGCTTGCCTTCTTGCCTTAAAAGCACCATCCATTTACTTTTCCATAACTACTTAAAAAAAGCCCATAGACCTTTTACAGAAGAAGCCATTTCTGTTCTGAGTTTGAGCTCAACTCAGTTCCATACATTCCAAAATTATGGACCCTGGCTCTTGTTAATCCCGACTGTGCAGTGAAAGGTCCAAAGCTTAAAAAATTTTAAAGTAATATCCCCGTCAGTCAATGTAAATACACAAAACAAGCATGCCCCGAAAGAAGTATGCAAGCGGGAAAAAGGACAACTCACCTTTTGAGAGGTATTCCATTGCCTGGCGACTGAAGGGAAAACAACCGGGGAACTCCATCTTTTAGTGAAAGTCTCATCATACCAAGGGAGAATAAGGGAACCATGCTCCCCTCCCCTTTCTTTTGTGGGGGGGTTGGGGGCA
>JAGTTL010000774.1:0-26761 GCA_036851935.1 Coregonus suidteri
AACTCAACTCGTCGTTTTGGAGGACAAAGAATGCTGATTTGCCCCAAAGAACACCATCCACTGTGAAGCAGGGGGGTGGAAAACATCATGTTTTGGGCTGTTTTTTGAAGGGGCCCAGGACACGTCCGTAAAGGAAAAAATGAAGGGGGCCATGTATCGTGAGATTTTGAGTAAAAAACCCCCTTTCCTCAGAAAGGGCATTAAAGATGAAACTGCGGGGTTTTTCAGCAGACATGATCCCAAACAAAACCGCCCGGGCAACAAAGGAGTGGCTTGTAAAAGCTTTAAAAGGCCCGGAGTGGCCAAACCCGTCTTCCAGATCTCAACCCCAAGAGAATCTTTGGAGGGAGTTGAAAGTCCGTGTTGCCAAGCGTCAGCCCCAAAACATCCTGCTCTAGAGGAGTTCTGCCTGGAGGATGGACCAAAATACCAGCAACGTGTGTGAAACCTTTGTGAAGACTTACAGAAAATGTTTGACCTGTGGTCATTGCCACAAAGGGTATTTAACCAAAGTATTGAGAAACTTTGTTATTGACGACTAATAATATTTCCACCAAATTGCAAAATTCATTAAAAATCATACATGTGATTTTTGTTTTTTTTTTTTTTTTTTTTTTTTCTGGAGAAAGAAATGTCATTTTGTCTGTCATATGTTTGCGTGTGCCTATGATGACATTTACAAGGCCTCTCTCAGTCTTTTAAGTGGATCACTTGCACAATTGGGTGGCTGACTAAAATACTTTTTTTCCCCACTGTACATGGTGTACCGGTAACCAGTCCATGTGCGGGGGGGTACAGGTTAGTGCCCGAGATAATTTGTACATGTAGGTAGGGGTAAAGTGACTATTCATCATAAATAAACAGTGAGTAGCATCAATGCAAATAGTCCAGTGGTGGCCATTTGATTAATTGTTTCAGGCAGTCTTATTGCTTGGGGGGTAGAAGCTTGTTTTAAGGTACTGTGTTGTTGCCACGTATTGTACCTGTAATGTAAACATATTGATTTGATTTAACTTTGATCTTTCAGGGGGTGGTGTGGTGTGTGTGTGTGTGTGTGTGTGGTGTGTGTGGGTGTGTGTGGTGGCAGTCAACTTTTGCTATATGCATATTCATCAATTACATCACATACATGTGACTCGTACAAGACTAAGCGTTTAGCCTATTAAAATGGTTTTATCTGACTACATAAAGATAATTAGCAATATGCAAGAGACTATGGTTTTGGAGTTACAGTAATAGGTCAATGAGAGATGTTCTGAAGAATGGATTCTGATATTCAGTGTATTTAATTACTGTTGTAAAACGAATGGATTCACATACAGGCCTCAGCTTAAGTTTACAATCAGAATAACAAACATTAGAAGGCATTATTCTAAGCATCGGTCCAGAGAGAAAGAGAAGAGATAGAGAGAGGAGAGAGAGAGGAAGGGGAGAAACCATCATCCTGAAATGCCATGCCCCAAAAGTCCATTGGTGGAGAGAGAGAGTAGAGAAGGAAAGAAAGAAAGAGAAGAAAGAAAGTCACCACAGCAGGTCAGAACAAATAAGCAAAGAACAATTAATCTTCGACCCTTTTATAATCATCTGAGTTTTTTTGGATTCAAAACTTGAGTTGTTGAACAAATAGTATTACTGTAAAGTTTAGCCTTCCAATTCAGATATCCAAGAACCCTGCATGATGTACTCTGCTTCTCAGAGGTGTGACAATGGGGGGTGGCAGAGACCAACCACAGCGAATTGTTTGAATTCCTTACATTTTACAGTTTAGTTTATTTAATATAATAATAATATGGCATTTAAGCAGACGCTTTATTTTATCCAAAGTCGACATAACATTCCTGCGTGCATACATTTTTGTGTATGGGTGGTCCCCGGTGCTGAAACCCACTACCGTGGCGTTAAAAGCGCCGTGCTCCTAACCAGCTGAGCTACAGAGGACCACAATATTTAAGCGACGGCTCTTATCCAGAGCGACTTACAGTTAGTGATTGCATACATTTCTTTATTTTTTTTCATACTGGCCCCCCGCAGGAATCGAACCCGACAACCCTGTGCTTTGCAAACACCATGCCTCTACCAACATCCCTGCCTGCCATTTCCCTCCCCTACCCCCGGGGCCAATTGTGCGCCGCCCCATGTGTCACCTCCCGGTCACAGCCTGCCTATGACAGAGCCTGGGATTCGAAACCATGATCGCTAGTGGCACAGCCTTAGACCACTGCGCCAACTCGGGAGACACCTTATACACCACACAGCAAATTATTGTGTACAGTTTAGAAGAGAGCAGCTCATGTTGTGATATCTGGGTTGAAAAGTGATTACTCTCTCTTGGGGAGAGGTAACCACATTATTTTCATATTTATTTTTTTATATATTTTTTAATCAAAATAATAATATATATATATTTTCTAAACCATAAGTCCATCAAAAGGTCTTTGTATTCCATTTGCAATGACATTCTTCGCCCCACCAAGTCTCCCAGACAGACAGACAGACACACACACACAAACACACAGAGTGGAAATACAATCTATTATTACAAATCACAAGAAATGTGGTTGTTTATTTCCGTTTTTAACAAGTACGCTAACATCCTGAATTCACTCTTGCTGAAGGCCTATTCTCTCCTGTGAAATATACTTTTTCTTATCATTTACAGTTTTTTTTTATCGCTTTGGTACTTTTTTCACAAGTATGTGGTATCAATTTCACAACTCAAAAACAGATCATCAAAACTTTAAGCACATTTTTCAATTGACTAAGTAACTTTTTCCACCAAACCTAATCAGTGTTTCATCTTGAATTACATTTCAATATAAAGTAATTGCCTTTCACAATGCAATGCTCACAATGACTTTTCCATAGAATTCTCTTCTCATTTGTTTTAAATACATTTGACCATCACTGTAATCCAACTGCGCTTAATGGTTAATGACTTAACCATTTTGTAAACCTATAGATTTTTTATCTGGGTTTGTCTACTATATATAGATTTTTGAGAACTACAGAAATAAAATATGTGTTTGTAAAGTATAAACATCTAAATTACATGTATGATACATGATAACCATACACAACGACTTCTCGTTATTGCTAAGTTGATTTCACATAGTGGTAACCACAATTGGTCCACCATATAAAAGGGTGTGTGTGAACACTTTGGAATTTCTTTCAACATGGGAGCAGGATAGACAGCAAGGGAGAGGAAGAAATCAAAGAGCTCGTGGACGAGGGGGCCCATCAGAGAGGTGTTATGGGCCCCGTCAGAGGTGGGCATGGACCCCTTCACAGAGGTCAACATCAGCGAGAGGGAGGCTGGACGCAGGGAACGGTTGTGTCGAATGAAGTCCAGGCCCATCGTACGTTGACCATGTGGTAAAACAGAGGCCTTACCACTGCAGAGGATGCTAGATGGTTCACCCCAATCTGAAAAGATTAACTGTCAATTCGATCATGAGAACATTTTGCCAAAAACCGGTAAGTCCGTGCAGGATTATGCACTATGCTTTTACCATTACGTTTACAGGTAAATTACATTGTAATGCATGTCAATTCACAAAACACGTACAGTATGCTTACAGTATGATCTATTGACAGTAATACTCTGTTCTACCCTCAGAATTGACAGAAGACCCCATGGTGGTGGCTTGTGTGCTGACCAACCCAGCAGGATCGGGCAGTGGTAGAAATGGTGAGGGCCATGAATGATATACGGGCTGTCCGAAATAAAGCAGGTCATTGAGGAGGAAGGATGATACACCTTTGCTAATGTGGCATCCATCAGCCTACCAACAATCACCTGTTGCCTCTTCAAAAGGCGGGCATCTATGAAACACATTTCTGGTGCCTTTTTTGAGAGAAAACAACGACCGGGTGAAACCACTGCGGGCTGAATATGTTCAGGTACTATGATGAGGTATGAATGACGGAGTCAGGCGCAGGAGGGTAAAACACAGAAATCCAGAGTTTATTCAGTGTACATGAATAAAACGCAGCAAGCGTCAAAACGAAACTAAGCACAAGGGAACAAATCCACCTTGGCTACATACAAGGAAAGAGTAGCTCAACCGAGCTACTCACACTTCACAATGAACAATCACTCACAAAGGACAAGGGGGCAGAGGGAACACTTATACACAGACTAATGAGGAATGAGTACCAGGTGTGTGTGATTGACAAGACAAGACAAATGGAGTGAGTGATGATAAAATGGACGCGTAGTGGCTAGTAAGTCCTGTGAACAACGAAACGCCGAACCTGCCGCGAGCCAAGGAGGATGGGCAGCCTAGCTGAATTCATGAACAGTATCCCCCCCGTTGACCGTCGCGAGCGCCAGCAGCAGTGCCAACACCAGGCCTCGGGGACGGCCAGGAGGACGCGGAGCAGGGCGAGTCGGAATGCAACGATGGAAGTACCTCAACCAGAGGAGTGATCGGATGATATCCATCACCTGGGACCCAGCACCGTTCCCTCGCAGACCGTACCCTGTTCCACTCTCACCCGGCGCCTTCGAATCCTGTATGGAAATGGACAGAGTACGCCGGCTGCCCCCTCGATGTCCAAAGGAGTTGGAGGGACCTCCCAGCCCTCAAGACTCCTGGATCGTAGCCAGCCACCACCGGACCTGATGAGAAAAAAAGGGGGGAAAAAACCCCCCCCCCCCCCCCCAAAAACCCCATGAAACGAGGGGGTTACTACGGTAATCAGGTGGAGTATATAACCTATATGATGACCTCATTGATTCTCCTCATAGACCTTTGAATGGGCCCTACCAAACCGCAGGGCTCAGCTTGTCCGTCAGTGCAGCGCGGAGGTGCAGATTCCGTGTCGAGAGCACGGCGCGTTGGAGGATGAAACATGTGCAAGCGATCCCACATCTCCCTCCGCATGCCGAAACCATTCCATCCACCACAGGAGCTTCGAGTCTGGGCTCTGGTTGCCACTGTGCCAGAACCGGTTGATAGCCTAAAACACACTGAAATGGCGTTAGGGTTCGTAGAGGAGTGGCGGAGAGAGTTCTGGGCAGATTCTGCCCATGGCAGGAACACCGACCACTCCCGGCCAGGTTCCTGGACAATAGGCCTCAGGAAACGCTACCCACTCAAATGGTGGTTATTGTGATTTAAAAAACCCGTTCCACCTGGCCATTACTCTCAGGTGGACCTAGAGGTCAGGCTGGAATACCGAGACTCCCAGACTTTCCATGAACTCCTTCCAGACTTTTGACGTGAACTGGGGACCTTCGGTCAGACACTATATCCTCTGCTACCCCGTAGTGCCGGAAGACGTGTTGGTCAACAGGCCTACCGCAGTTTTGCAGAGCCGTGGGTAATACCTTGCAGAGGAGAAAGGCGCGCAGGGCCTTCGAAAGCGGTCCTACAACGACCATGATGTGGTGTTGCCCTTGAGGGAGAGCTGCAGATCATTAAACAAAAAATCTGCACTCAACTGAGACCATATTCGTTGTGGAACTGGTAAAGGTTTTTAACTTTACCCGTCTGGGAGGTGCCTAGGTGCCTTACTCTGGGCGCCTTACTCTGGGCGCACACTTGAGCAGGAATGAAACATACACCCTCACGTATCCCGAATGTATGACAGTGTGAAATCATACCGGGTGAAGCATAGGGCCCGACCTGGCCTGGCGATGGTTCGCCTCCTCGCTGCCCAGATGTACCACCATGTTACGGTGGTCCGTCCAGACGAGTAATGGTTGTTTCGCCCCCTCGAGCCAATGTATCTCCACGGTCAGAGCTCGGACAACAGCAACGGCACCCTATCACCAACGCCGTAGTTCTGCTTCCGCCGGGCTGAGCTGCTTGTGTGTCGTGCCAGAGCGTTGAGACAGAACTGCTCCCATCCCCGCCTCGGACGCATCCACCTCCACTTACGAACGGTAGTGATGGATCGGGGTGTGCCAGTACCGTGGTTCCCGATGTGAACAGTTTTTCCGTCAGGTTACTGAATGCCTGTCCCCTGTCAGCCTCAGCATACCATCTGTGCAGGACGGCCCACCCTTTCAACAGAGATGTAATGGGGAGCTGCGACCCTTTTGCGCAAAGCCCAGATATAGCCTCTGATAATAGTTGGCGAAGCCATTGGAAGTGCTGCACCTCCTTTTAACCGTGGTTGGAGTCGTCCGATTACGCACGGCTGCAATGCGGGTCATCGCCCTCCATCTCCACACCTGTGGTCGAAATGGCTGTATCCGAGGAAGGAAAACGGACTGGCTGGAAAAACATAAACTTTTCTGCCTTAGCATGAAGGTCATATTTCCAACAGTTCGGGCCAGTACCTTTGCTAACCCCTGGACACATGCTGTTGTCGCGCGTGCAGCGTAATACACCAGATTGTCATCGATGTTAGACCAACTACACACGCGACCAATCATGTCTCGAAACACCTTGTCCACAAAGGATGGAATACTGACGGAGCATTCATCAACCATAAACCGCATCAACCAGGTATCATAATGCACTCGTGGTTTGTGCTGAAATGCTGTCCTTCCACTACGTCGCTCCTCTCGGTATCCACGCATGTTGTACGCACGTCACTGAGATCTAATTTTAGTGAAGAAGCTCGCTCCATGCAATGACTCAACACTGACGAATGAGGGGTAGATTATAACTAAATCTAATCGTCTCCCTGTTCAGTGGTCGATAGTCAAATGCAAGGGCGCAGACCGCGTCTTTCTTCTTTCACAAACAATAAACTTGAGCAGGTCGGTGAAGTGATGGACGTATGTACCCTCTGGCGCAGGGACTTATGCGTGAACGTAATGTCTCTCCATAGCCTCTGTCTTCTGCCCTGCGACAGGGGATACAACATGACTCTTGGGAGGTACAAGCGTCTACCCGAAGGTTTATTGCGCAATCCCCCGCCCCGATGAGTTGGCAATTTAAGTTATAATAGTAGATAATATGCCATTAGCAGACAGCTTTTTATCCTAAAGCGAACTTACAGTCCATGCGTGCATACATTATATTTTTTTTGTGTATGGGTGTCCCGGGGATCGAACCCATCTACCTTGGCGTTACAAGCGCCGTGCTCTACCCACTGAGCTATCAGAGGACCACAGTTTGCTTTAATTCCTTGGAGAAAACTTGTGGCAGATCATGGTATTTCGGTGGTAATGCGCCACAGGTGGAGGCACCGTCTGGACTTTCCACCGTGTTTACACCAACGTAAGCACTCAGACCCCCTACGCCTGACACTCTCGTGACCACTCCCGTGTGTCACGGATTCTGCCGATATTGGCTCCTCCTCCTGGTTCGTGCACGGCTTCGGCGTTCGCCGTCCCCTGGAGTACTAGCTGCCACCGCTATATGTTTGTTTTATTTTGTTGCTTTTGTCGGTGCGTTACACCCTGGTGTCATTTGTGTGTTTGATTTACGTGTCTTTATACGTTCCTTGTTTTTGCACTAGACTGATTGTGTGTTGTATTGCTGCCACTATTGTCCAGAGCTAAGTGTTTGCACTCTGTTTTGGTGGCGTGTTTTAGTGTTTACGCGGGTGTGCGTATTTTGCCTCCGCCTCTTGGTGTTCTTCGAGGTCGGGTTTTTTTCCTCATATTCGTTAGACGATTAAAGTCTTTTGGAACTTAACCTCTGTGTCCTGCGTCCTGACTCCTCCAACCACATCCACATCGTTTCTAGTGACAGAATACACAAACACACCCATGGGAGTCAGCAAGAACTGCGGCGGCCCCAAATCCCTGGAGAACCGGATCAACTACTCAGGACACCGACCATGATCCGCAAACTCGGGGCCGCCATGGACGAGGTGTCCAACACTCTAGGCGCCGATTGGTGATCGAGAGGTGCCCACTAGCACTCTTACAACAGCCCATCACCACTGGGGCCATTCCTCCGCTCTTCAGCAACCCGGAACCCAGTTGGCATTCGGCTCTCGCTCCCAAGGGGCATATGACGTTTCTGTCAGCCGGGTGTCAGGGATTCCCTCCTTGCAGGTGTAAACTTTTACTCTTGCACCATACACCCGGCCTCCCTCGGGATACAGAGTCGTCTCCGCCCTCATCTCCTGTCTCTCCGTCAAGGCGTTGTAGTGGGCACAACGCCGAATGGAGGGGAATAGACGCCGCAACCATCACCTACGCGGAGTTCCCCTCCCGCCGCTGGGGTCAGGGCTGTCTTTCGATTCATTCCACCCTGAGGGAAAAGCGGCGGGAAGTGGGGCGTCTATTCCACCTCCGACAGGGGAATAGGAGCGCACAGGAGTTCGCACTGGAGTTCCGGACACTAGCCGGCGGATGCGGGGGTGGAATGAAAGGGCCCTCATCGACCACTACCGGTGTCGCCTACGAGTGGGGGGACGTTCCGTTCGTGAGCTGGCCTGCAGGGAACACCAACCTGTCGTTTTGACGCAGTTTGTGGACATTTCCATCCGTCTAGACACCCTGCTGGTCTACCCGCGCGGACTCCCCCGAGTGGGGGTCGTCCATTTTTTCCACCCTCCAGCAACCTCCGAAGCCATTTCCATGGAGATCCGTGGTGCTGGCGCTAGGGAGAGGAGGATAGTGAAACCCGAGAGGGTCCATGCCCACTGCAACACCTGTGGTCCCGTGGAAGGACACACCCAAGGATCAAATTACGCGCGCCAGTGCTGGGGAGGGTCTCCTGGGAGAGGTGACAACAGGCCCACGCACTGGGGAGTCGTTCAGGTGAGTAGGCGCCTCACTTACCCAGAGCTTTCTGTTGGTCACATGAGTATTCCTGTGAGTTTTCCACAGGTGTCACCTCATTCCCGGCATAAGGCGCTAGTTAGATTCAGTTGCAATCAAGCTGGGAACTTTATTGATCGAGAAAAATCGGCAATTTTTCTGTAGGTTAGGAAATTCCACTTCGGCCGGTAGAAAAGCTCATTTCCTGTCCACGACATTAGACAGAGCCGGGCGTTTGGGTCGGGCCTGATCAGGGAGGCACAACAAGCACCACTGACGATGACCGACGCAGGGGGGGTCATGAGGAGATCATTCAGTTTAATCTGATTGGAACTCTCCTGCGTACCCCGTGGTGTTGGGACTTCCTGGGTAAAGCACCCATGATCCTAACCATAGCGTGGCAAACAGAGGGCTCTTATGGAGTGGTCTGTGCCCAGTGTGGTATGGAGATGTCCTAGGTGTTTCCGTAGGGGCGACCTCGGTAGAAGAGGTCCGAACCAAGTGCCCGCACTGGCGTCATTCCCCTGAGTATTTGAGGAATTTATCCACCGTGTTCAGCAAATCGAGGGCAACAACACGGCTACCTCCTCATAGACAGGGGGACTGTGCGTAAATCTCCAACAGGAGCGGCTTCTGCTCGCCACGGAGTCGTGTGGTATCCCCTGTCTCCAAGAGGAACAGCGGCTTGGGAGACGTACATAGCCGAGTTCCTTTGCACAGGGCTACATACGTCCTCCACTCCCCGTTCCCCAGGTCTTCTCTCGAGTTTCTTCTTTGGTGAAGAAGGAAGGACGGGGGATTGCGCGCCGTGTATTGAATTCCCACCGTAGTCTCAATCAGATCACAGTTAAATAACAGTTACCCACTGGCCCACTGATTGCGAAAGATGAACGGAGTCATTACGCGGAGCAGCGGTTCTTCACAAGTTTTGATCTCAGGAGCCCCGTACAATCTGATGGTGCGCATTAGGGAGGGGGATGAATGTAAGACAGCCATTTAGCACCAACCGCGGTTCATTAACAGTATCTCCGTCATGCCATACGTGGTTAATGAATGCTCCTTCAGTCCATTCCCATCCTTTGTTTGACGAATTTTTCCGGAGAAAAAAAAAAAAAAAAAAAAAAAAATGCATGGGGCAGGGTGTTAGTAGTTTACATCCGACGGACATTCCTAGTTGTAGTTTCTCTTCTACACTAGCCGAGCATTTAGCCCAGGTGCGCCTAAAAAAAAAAGAAAAAAAAAAGCCGATTGTTGAGAAGACTGTTGTAGCATGACTTTGTAATGTCAAGGCAAGAGAACTGCCTGTTTTCTTCCAGGAGTCCGTCTCCTTTTTGGGTTATTCGTTTTTGTCCGCGTCTGGTGTGGAGATCGAGGTAGAAACTGGGGCTGGTATCGGCCGTGCGTAATTGGCAAACTCCACCACCACTGTAAAGAGGTGCAGCAGTTCTTTGGTGGGAAGGGCTAATAATTACTACCGGATGTTTATTCTTCTGGTTTTTTGGACGGTTGACAGCTCCCATTACGTCCCTGCTAAGGGGTGGTCCGGTTTCGTTTGCAGTGGTCGGCTGAGGCCGGACAGGGCATTTGTCAAACTTAAGAACCTGTTCCCCTCGGGGCTCCGGTGTCTGGCGCATCCGGATCCCTCTTTACCATTCCAAGTAGAGGTAGACGCGTCCGAGACCGGTAATTGTGTCATCCTGTCACAACGGTCCGGCACGCCACCTAAAACTCCGCGCCTGTGCGGTCTCACTCCAAGAACGTCATCGTCGGCGGAGCGCACTATGACGTTTGGGGACAGGGAGCTGTTAGCCGTAGTCCAGGCCCTAAAGGTGTGGAGGCATTTGGCTTGAGGGGGCTCCCATCACCCTTGCCCCTCATTCTGACTGATCCACCGTAACCTGGAGTACATCCGGGCAGCTAGGGGGGTAGATTGAACCCTCGTCAGGCTAGGTGGGAATCTGTTACCTAAACTCGGTTGTTTTTTAAGATTCACATACATCCCAGGTCCCAGAATTGTAAGGCGAGACCCCTGTCCCCGGCGGTATGAACACAGAGGAGAGTTCCAACGAGCCTACTTCCTATTGGGCCTAGTCTTGTTTGGTGGCTCCGGTGGTAGTGGGAGGTCGATGCGGAAATTCGAGTCGGGGCACTGCGTAACGACCCTACTTCCCCCGGTGTCCCCTGTGGGGCGGACGTACGGTTCCGCTCTAGGTTCGTGATCGTCTTATTTCTTGGCTCTTACATCCACCCGTACATCACCCTCCCCCCCACCTCCCCCCCTCCTGACATCCAGGTATTGCCCGGACCGTGCACTGTCTTAGCATGTAAAATACTGGTGGCCACCTTTAGCTAGGGATGTGAGGGTTTTATGTCTTCCTCCCTGCTCGGTGTGTGCCCAGTGGTAGGGCGCCTAGACATTTGCCCAGGGGTACGCTACATCCCCTGCCCGTTCCACAACGACCCCATAGGTCCCCACCTCATCGGTGGATTTTCGTAACCTACCCTACCCCCCGCCCAGGGGAATACCACCATTTTGGGTCGTTGTGGATCGTTTTTTCCAAGGCCTTTCGTCTCCTTCCAATGCGGTTCTCCCTACGTTTAAAAAACTGCCGCTACAAACCGCTGAGGCCCTATTTACCCATGTGTTTCCGGCACTATGGGGTCCCCGAGGATATTGTGTCTGACCGAGGTCCCCAGTCACCTCCAGAGTTTTGGGGAGCGTTCATGGACTGGTTGGGTGTCTCGTTAAGCCTTACCTCGGGGTACCACCCCGAGAGGCATGGCAGGTGGACTGTCAACGCGGATGTGGGTAGGTTTTTTGAGGTCCTATTGCCGGGACCGGACCGAGGATGGTCTAGGTTCATCCACTGGGCAGAGATGACCAGAACTCTCTCCGCCACTCTCCACCAATTTAACAACTTTCCAGTTTGTTTTAGGGTTTCAGCCGGTCTTGGCACCATGCACGAGGCCGAGATCGAGGCCCCTGCGGTGACGAGGTTGGATTCGGCCTCTGGAGGAGACGTGTGACCCTGCCCATGTCCATCTGCAGCGTGCCAGCCGCACAAAAGTCGAGGCCGCGATCGCCACCGCAGTGAGGGACCGGTGTAAAGACCGGGAGACGAGTCTGGCTCTCGACTCGAAAACCCGCCCCCGCCTGCCCCCGCCGGAAGCTGGGTCGGCGGTTTTTGGGGCCCTTCCAAAATCCTGAGAAGATTGAACGAGGGTTTTGTTTTCAGGTTACAACGGCCATAGGGGTATAAAAATATTTTAAAAACCCCCTTTCCTTGTGTCTCTTCTCCCGGGCCGGGGGGTAGGGCCCACCCAAGAAAATGAATAGGAGGAGACCCCTCCGCCCCCCTTTGGGCATCGAGGGGGCCCCGGCGTACAGGGTCCGGACCATCCTTTGGGCCGAGGGGCCCGGGGAGTGGGCTCCCGTATCCGTTGGGGTTGGGGGGGGTCCCGGGCCGGAGGAAAGGGTGCTGGGTGCCCAGGGGGACATACTCGATTCCCTCCCCCCTGACTGAGTTCCACCGTGGGCACCCCCGGCCCCGGGGGCCGGTTTCCCCTGGCCCCTCCCCAGGGGGGGTTTGGCCCCCACGGGTGGAGCCCCGCGGTTTAAGGGGGGGGGAAAATTTTCACGGGTTCTGCCGAGACTGCTCCCCCTCCTGGTTCGGGGAGGGTTCGGGGGTTCGGTCCCCCGGGTAAATAGCTTGGGCCCCCGCTCTATGGTTTTTTATTTTTTCCTTTTTTTCTGTCTGTTAAACCTGTGTCCCTTTGTGTGTTGATTACGTGTCTTATAAGTTCCCTTTTTTTGCACTTTGACTGATTGTGTGGGTTTTTATTGCTGCCACTTTTTTCCCGGCTACGTGTTTGCACTCCCGTTTTTTTCGTTTTTTAGTGTTTACGCGTTGCGTATTTTTCCCTCGCCCCCTTTGGGGTTTTTTCGAGGTCGGGGTTTTTTTTCCTATATTTTTTAGACTATTAAAAATTTTTGGACTTAACCTCTGTGTCCTGCGCTGATCCTCCACCAAAATCCACATCGGTTTTTAGTGACACCGTGAGAAAAACCCCCTCGCCCTTTGAAATTTGGGGGTTTTGGAGTGCTAGCCAAAGAAAATAACCCAACACCCCGGGGAAAACAGGAGACTCAATGATGGAAAAATGACCTGCTCACAAGCGTCTCCCGTGGAAACATGGGGACAGGGACCGTGACTTCCTTTAAACAAAAAAAAGGACCCTTTAAAGGTCGACATTTAAGTGCTCTTATGGGGCGTGGAATGGATAGGGTAAATAATTCCAAAATTTTATCCAGCTGCGCTTTAATCCATAGCGCCCTTTCACTTGGGAAAATGTCATGTAAACGGGAAGTAAAATGGGTATGGTACGTGCGCAGCTAGGGATTTCAAAACCCGTAATTAAAGGATTTTTTTTGGATTTATGTAATGGACCTTTCCCCAAAAAAAGTCCAAAAAAGGTGAAGTGAAAGAAAAAATGACTTGTTCCAAAAAAATTTAAAAAAATAAAAACGGAAAAGTGGGCATGCCCTAGTATTCCCCCCTTTGCTATGAAGCCCCAAATAAAGTTGGGGGAAAAAAATTTTTTCAGAAGTCACATAAATTTGTTTAAAACCCCCTGTGTGCAACTAATGTCACATGTCGGGCAAAAAGATCTCAGTTTAACCCCGTTCTGAAAAGGGCCCCAGAGTCGCATACCACTAAGCAAGGGGGCACCCCCAAGCAAGCGGGACCATGAAGACCAAAAGCTCCCAAACAGGTCAGGGGAAAAATTGTTGTCCCAAATCTCCTCCCCTTTGGGTCCCCTCCGGGGCTCTGATTGGGCCTCTACGAGCCCCCGGTCTGAGCACACCACCGGGAAAGGAAACCCCAAACCACCCTAATCCCTCCAGCGACCTGCAAACCCCATCATTTTCATCCCACCCTTATTAGCCCCGGACTGTCGTTTTTTGTGTTGTGTGTGATTGTTTTGTGGCATGTCGGTTTTAATCAAATCCCTTTTTTGTTTCTTGCTCAGTGTTTAAATAAACCTTTACATTGTTGATTCGCATCTACCTCCTGGGCCCCTTTCGTTTTCCTCATACTAACACAGGGTCACCCACCAATCAAAGAAGATGGGTTTCAGCAGGTAATGTTTTGGGTTTCCCAGTGCCCCGACCTGCAACCCGCAGCGATTGCCCAGCTGAACTTCCCCCCTTGCGGAAATGCTTTCCCAAAAGCCCGCATAAAATGACCATCGCTCCGGTTTTACCCAGGGGAAACGGCGAGTGACCCAGTCCCCCCTCCTACTGTGCATACCCGTTGAGGGACCCCTCGCCCGCGGGGGCGCTTTTGACGGGGGGAAAAGCGAAAGGGAGAGGCCCCGCTACAGGTTTTTACTGTATCGGCATTTAGCGGGGGGCATTTTCCTTCGGACCAACCAGGATAGCGTGGGTTTTAGCTACTGACGGAAAGGCGCGGTTGGGCCACGGGAGTCTGGGGAAAGGGGGGTTTTAGGCCGCGGGCTTCCTACCCCCCTTTCCTCGCTGGGTTTTCGGGGCCCAGGGGTTCGATCATCCCACGGGGGGAAAAAGGATGGGGGGGAGCGTCTCCTCCGGCTACAACAGGAGAGGAGGACGCTTTGAGTACGCACTGAGCTTTCGCACGGTGGAGGCGTCTTCCTGCTGGCATGAGCGTGCTCTTCCAATACGGCCTTCAGGGAGGCTTACAGGAGGACATCAACGATGGAAGTCGCAATGTCGGGACGACGATATTGGACCTGATACCCTCATCGCACGATCCATTCGTCTTGAGACATGTTGAGAGACCGCGCGTTCCCAACACCACCCGAGGGCCTCTAGCTCACCCCATCTGATCTATGGAAGCCGCCCTGCCTCGAGTCCTCCCCATGGAGTTGGCATCACCCCTACCCCACCACAGACCACAGCTTTCTCCTGGCGGTCTCCCTATCTAAGGCAGTATGACTCCTGTCGCCACTCCGTGAGTGTTCGTCATCACCTGTCACAAAAAACCATTGTTTTTAGTTCCTCTAATGTCAATGGTTTTCCTTCTCTTCGCTTTCCATGGCAAATGTTTAGATTCCAGATCAGAGGGCCCCTTATCGATAGGGTGTTTGGTTCGGAAGGGGGGGTTGCCCACCGTGCCACTGCCTTTTTTGGTACTTTGTCACCTCGCTGGACAATAAACCACTTGGTTTCAGGCACCATTACGCACGTCACTTTTCCCCATCCCCCTCACCTTTCCCACACTCCCGGGAAACACCACGGGGGAGGTCCTTCCACATCTTTCACGCCCCCCTTTTAAAAGGATCGTGGGGGCATTCCCCCTGGCTCGGGGACTAAAAAACCCCCAAACCATAAAGGGGGATCACCAAAAAGGATCACAGCCTGGCCCCTCATCCCGGAGGACCTCCCTGCCGGTGGTTTTTTGTTTCCAGTCAGTGGAGGTCGGGAAGTCCACCCCCCAAAGCCAAAACATTCCACAGGGGGGACGCGATTCCCCAAATTTTCTTCTCTGCCCCCAAGGCAAAAGGTCTCCCCCCAAAGGCCCGGGGGACTGCCCCCATTGATCCTGGGGGGACAACCCCCCCGAAGATTTGCTTTTAACCCTCTCCATAGTGGAGACTGGGGGCCATGGAGAAGTATGTGGCAGAGCCCATGAAACGGGGGTATCAGATGCTTTTCCCTGCCTCCCCCAGTTTTTTCTTCGGGGCCCAAAAAAAGACGGAGGATGGGGCCGTGCATTGACTCCCGGGGGGGCTGAACGAAGACACCACCAATTTAAAATTACCCCCTCCCTTTTGGTTTCCCAAGGGCCATCGAGCACTGCGAAGGACCCTTCACCTTTGACGGCCCGAAAAAATTTTCAGTGAGAAAAACAAATTTGAGGTGGCAGCTTTGTGGGATCCAAGTAAAGGCCTCCCGTGGTTTGCAAAAGTATCCCCCCCCCTTGTTTTTGTCCGTTTTTTGTTCCCTTACAACCTGAAATTTAAAAATTGATTTTTTGGGGGTTTGTATCTTTTGATTTACACAACATCCCTCCCACTTTTTTTTTCCTTGTAAAAACAAAAAAGAAAAAAGGGAAAAAAAAAAACAGAAAACTTGAGCGGGAAATGTAATCAAATAAAAGGGTGTTTAATAAAAACACTTGGTAAAAAATTGGGTTACCAAAGTACGGGGGAAAAAAAAAAATGTTTTAGTCAGCCACCAATTGTGCAAGTTTCCATTTAAAAAAGGAGAGAGAGCCTGTTTTTCCCTAAAGGTCCGCAATATGACGACAAATTGGGGAAGAAAAAAATCCAAAAAATTTCACATGTAGGTTTTTTTAGAATTTATTTGCAAATTATGGTGGGAAAAAAGTTTTTGGGTTCACCTACAAACAAAAAAGGGTTTTCTGGCTCTCACAGCCCGGTAATTCTTTTTTAAGGGCTTTTTGCCCTCCATTCGTTACCTGTATTAATGGACTGTTTGAACTTTTATCAGTAAAAAAAGACCCCGCCCAACAACCTAAAAAATAGTAACACTCCAAACTCCACAGGGCCCAAGCCCAAAAAGGAGCTGTCAAAGGACCCAGAAAAAAAAATTTTGAAAGACCTGAAAACCAGGCGGGAAGACGGGAATCTGCAATAGGAAAGCAGTTGGGTTTTGAAAAAATCAATGGGGGAGCAATTATTAGGAAAAAAAAAAGAAATACAAAAACCACTGAAAAATCCCCCCTCGATCGGGGGGCTCCACACAAGATCCCCCCCCGTGGGGTCAAAATGATCACAAAAAAGGGGTTGAGAAAAAACCCCAAAAACCAAAAGGGGGGGACCTAGTGAATGACCTGCAGAGAGGGGAAACCCAAAGTAAAAAAAGGGTTTTAAAAAGTAAAACACTACCCCCGCCAGGGACTCAAATCGCATTCCCAAAAAGGCCCCTGCTTAAGCCAATTAATGCCGGGCCCGTCTAAAAGGTTTGCTAGAGGCTTTGGGATCCCAAAAGAGGATGGGGAAATGTAAATAGGGTCAGATAAAAAACCAAAAATAGAATTTTTGGTTTTAAAAAACTCAAATCGCGTGTTTGGGGGAAAAAGAATGCGAGTTTGCACCCAAAAACCCCAACCTACTTTTGAAGCATGGGGGGGGAAAAACACATGTTTTTGGGGCTTTTTTTGGAAAAGGGGGACCGGGGAAAGATTAAACGTGTAAAGGAAAAGGGAATAAAAGGGGGCCAGTATGTGAGATTTGAGTAAAAAAACCTCTTCCATTAGAAAGGGGGCATTAAAGAGGGAACGTGGGGGGTTTTCTTTCAGCATACAATGACCCCAAAAACACACCGCCCGGGCAACGAAGGAGTGGCTTCGAAAGAAGCATTTCAAGGCCGGAGGGGCCCTAGCTAGTCTCCAGTTTAAAACCCCCAAGAAAATTTTTTGGAGGGATTTTAAAAAGTCCATTTTTCCCCAGGGGACACCCCAAAACATCACTGCATGGGGGAAGATCTCCCATGGAAAAAGGGGCCCAAAAATACCCCCCCCCCCGGGTGTGGGGGAAAAACCTTGTAAAGACTTACAAAAAAAACGTTTTGCCCTGTGTCATTCCCAAAAAAGGGTATTTTAACCCAAAAGATTGAGAAACTTTTGTTATTGCCCCAAATATTTTTCCACCATAATTGCAAAAAAAATTCTTTAAAAAAAACCCTAAAATGGGGTTTTTGGTTTTTTTTTTCTAAATTTTGTCGTCATATTTGGACGTGTCCCTATGATAAACATTACAGGCCTCCTCATCTTTTTAAGTGGGGGGAATTTGCAAAATTGGGGGGTGACAAAACCCTTTTTTCCCCCCACGTATTACCCCCTCCCAAAACCCCCCACATAAAAAACCGAGGCATGAAATACATTTTCACAGTTTGGGGGCCCCCTAAAAAATCTCCCGGTATTAAAACACACATAACACATATAGGCTGCAGTGGCCTATATGCAAATGGGCCCATTGTCTAAGGGATTGTGCCTTTTTCATTGAATTGGACTGTTTTTAAAAAATGAGGGGTTTTGTGGTAGATGCGTTTGTTTTGAGAGCAAAGTGAGAGTCCCAGTAGGACTTTCTGCAAAATTGTACATTTGTTCATATATTTCGCTAGTTAGTGAGTTATTAGCCCAGATATAGATACTTTTTTGTCACCCAATGAGGGGTGTTTGGGTTTCCCTACAAGACCCAAAAATATGTGCATTTCAGATTTTTTTAAAAAAGCGAGGTCAGGGAAAATAGTTTTTTTTTTTTTAAAGGGGCAGTGGTTGTAATTGAAAAGGGCTTGAATAAGCTAAAAAAAAAATAATGGGCAGGGGTTAGAAAATTTGTCTGTTTTCTATGTAGCTAAACGTTTTAGAACAGCTATTCCATTTTAAAATGTTAGGGGTTGCATTTTCCCCTTTTGGTTTTGATGGTAGGCCACTCTGGAAAGGCCCCACATTATGATAAAATACTTTTAGCAGTAGCCTATTTGCCCACGGGTTAAAAAACTTAAAGCAGGTAAAAAAACCCCTCAGTTTCACAGTAAACGCGCCCCGGGAATTTGCAGAGTTTTTCCCAACTTTAAGTTTGGGGCCAGCAGACCTAAAATTTTGCTCATTGACAAAATAAAATGAGAGGGAACATTTTTTCATGACGTGTCATAAAGTGTATTTTCTACAAGTTATTTAAAATATGATTTAAAAAAAAAAGACTGTAAAGGGGAATTAAATTCAACAACAACAAAAACAACAAAGGATTTTAAAAAATAAAAAAATTTTTTTGGAATAAATGTGGGTTTTTCAATTTATGTAGGTTGTCATAACCAGACATAAAAAAAATTTCAATATATGTCACAACAGGTTTTAAATATTGAGGATGACAGGTTTTTGGTCGTTTTGTAAATTCATCTGGCTATCTACTTCGATTTCGGAAACACTTCGTCGGGAAAGTGCCAGAGCACAGAATATCGATGAATTTTCGAATGCTCAACCAAAAATTTAATATGGCCCGGGGTCAGAAACGTCCCCCTTTTTCCAAAAAGCGTTTGTTAAAATTTTTGCCCGCAGCCCCAAATTACAGGGCAAAAACGCTCTGGGTAACATGAAAACAGCCCTAAAATTCTGCCCAGGGGGAGTAAAAATGGTCAGAGTGAGGGGTTTCTTTATTTTTGTTGGAAGTAATTTAAACAAACTAGCCAAAGTAGCCCGTTGCTTGGGTGCTTTAAAACCCGTTGTGTAGTCAGAACACTCGGATCAACCCCACTTTCCCGGCCAGAGGGGCCAGTGTGTTTCTCTGAACGCTTGAGAGCGAAATTTCTCGAGATTTACAAAAAGGACAATCTGACAACGCTCTGAATTAATTTCGCCCCTTTAAAGCCATATTTTGAAGGTCATGAGAAGTTTTGTTTAGCGTTTTTTGACATTTTTATGACATTGATATTGGGCCCTGTCATTTAAAGTGTTATTAAGGGGGGTCAAATAAAGTGCTACCCCAAAATATCTGAAAATCTATGTATTGAGGTGGCCAGACTATGAGGTGAGAGAAATTTTTTCGGGCCGAGCTGAGGGGTTTTCCCTATCCTGTTTTAGTCATAGTGCTTTGTAGTTTTGTTTGTGTGAAGGGGCTGTCGGTTTAATGGTCGTACCCGTATAACGGCCCCCCATTTCATACTGTTTTTTAAACTCGGGGTCGGGCAAACTGTTTGTGTGTGAAATGTTGCAGCTGCAATATCAGGGAGACAGAGAGAATTCTCAGACGCACTATAGCATTACTGCACTGCCCAAGGTTATAAATATCAAGTTGGGAAAAATTAACCCGGTTGTTGCCCCTTTCCAGCCCAGTAGAAACAAATTTCAATTTCATAAAGCAACAACAAAACCAAACTTTAATTTAGGGAAAATGTATTTAAATTTCAAAAAATCTGGAGGTCAGCTTGAATCAGGGCGGGCAGTTAAAAAAGCATTTAAATCAGGCAAAAAGGTAGCGGATTTTTTACTTCCAACAACACTGCAAATTTTTAAAAAAACCAAAAACACGTTTTTTATTTTTACCTTTTCCGCTTTGTCTAAACAAAACTAATGGGAAACAGCAAATACGTTTTTTGGGGCAGAGGAGTATTTTTGTTTCATAGCACAAAGTTTTCATTTTCGCCCCCAACGGGGTTTTGCCAACCCGAGGGGGCAAGGTTGACCTGGGAAATGCCCGGGGGGTTACCTAGGGAACCTGTGCCCCGAGGGAGTAACTTGATTTAGGGAAGATTTTGAATCTGTTTGGGAATTAAAAGCAGGGGCGGGCAGCTAAAAGGTTTTTAAAAAAAACGATTTAGCTAAAAAGGAGAAGTTTTCTAAAAAAAACTACATTATGACATTCACCCAATTTTAAAAATTTTACATAGACATTTCGTTACCCAAATTTTATTAAACCCAAACCTTTTAAAAGTGCTGATAAGTGAAAACCGTCTTGGGGTGTGGGGGGTGGGTGGCGGAGCTGGGAAAGAGACTAATTTGGGCAGCCCCCCGTTTTAAAGGGGGACATGCAGGAGACAGCTGGGTAACAAAGAAAGGGTTTTAATTTTAAAGGGAAGGGCACCGTGACCAGCCCACACTCCCCCCTCCAAAATCCGCTCACAGTTGGGAGTGGAGGGGGGGGGTGGGGTAGTGGGGCAGGGGTTTTGTGGTGAGGTTGGGATTTGGGGGAGGGGTTTGGGAAAATGGGGTTGGGTGTTATCAGAGGTCCAAGAAAGAAAAAAGGGGAAGACATAGTGTGTACAGTTGGGATTCAGGCTTTCCATTGCCCAAAAGGCCCGATCACAACCCCAAAAACTGGCAGGGTTTTGGGGGCCTGTCTCCCCAGGCACTTTTAACCGTCAACCCTGGCTCCCTCAGGGGGCTTTCGCTCCTCCCGTGGTTTGGGTTTCTTTTTTGGGCCCGGGCCCCGTAAACCCCCCCCCCCCCGCTGCAAATAGACCCCGCAGTACATTCCGACAGGGGATGACAATGATGCTGCCAATGGTTTCTGTTCCCGAAATTCGGGAATAAATTAATTTTAAAAACCCCGAGTTTTTTCAAGTTTGAGTTTAATCACGACCTTTCACCTTTTTAAAACCCAAAACGGTTTTTTGTGAATATTAGCAAGTAGCCAACCCATATTTTTTAGAAAAGTTTGCTAGCAAAAAATTTGGGTTTAATAATTTTTCTGACTAGAAAAAAACTAGCAAAAACATTTTGAAACCCTCAACAAAAACAAAACCGAGTGTGCATGAGGGCCCCCGCCCCACCCCGAGGACTGGGTGAGAGCCCCCCGGGCTGGCTGGCCCTCCCCTCTTGGTATGGAAAAAGCCCACCCTTGGTCAGAGGCGTACAGAGGGTGGTGCGGGGCAGCCAAATACAACACTGGGGCCGAGCTCCCTGCCATTTCCCGACCTCTATTTTCAGGCGGTGGGAAAGGGAAGGCCCGAAAAAATTTTTAAAGGTACGGGCCCCCCTGCCATGACTGTTCTCTCTGCTTCCACACACAAGCGGTACCGTAGAAAAAAGTCTGACACCAACAGGGTCCTGAAAAAAATTCTATCCCCCAAACCCTAAGACTGCTAAATGCTAACAAAAAAGGCTACATGGACATATGCATTGACCCTTTTAATTTTTTTTTTGGGGCTGATCATGTACACTCACTCACTCCCACACACTCCCCCAATGAAACTCCCCAAAACCACACACGCAATTAAATTTACTAAACATGCATAACACGAACACAAATTCATACTGACTCTACACACATGCACACACACTCAAAACAATAAATATACGCTGCTTTCTACTTGATTATCATATACTCTGATGCTTACCCCTATACATTTCAGTGGGCCATTTTTAAAAAACCAAAGGGAAGGTAAAACTAAGCGCAGGAGGTAAACACTATAGGTTTAAAGGGGGGTGTCCGAAAAAGATTTTTCTATTTTCACTATCACAATTTTCAGCACCCCTTGCCCCCCACTGGCCCAAACAGAAGTGTCCCTGGAGAAATATGTGGTTGTTCAGGGTTTTTGTATTATGGGGTTTTTTTGTATTTCCTTTGAATAATTTTCCCAATTTCCCCCGTTTGTCCGTTATAGTTTTTTTAAAGGTTACAGAAAAAAAATAACAACATGTAGACTGCCTTTTCTTTTTAAATAGCTTTAAATTAAAAAATAAGTAGGCTAGGCTACGGGAAAAAGCATTATGGCTGAGAATTAAACGCAAAACATTGTCAAAAGCAAAATTTTAAAATTTTTATTTATAAGGCCTAAAAAGAGGAGAATAAATTTTAAAACAAATCTAAACAAAACGAAAAAAACAACTGTTTTAAATAGGGAATTTTACACTTTTAGGGACCATCATTTCTCTCTGTTTTTTAAAAATATTTAAAAAAAACCAGACTATGGGGGGTTTTATTCACACAAAAGGGGGCCTGCATGGCAAATAATGTAAACCCCGCCTACAATGCCCAAAATGAAAAGGGGAAAGTCAGCCAAATGTTTTATCAAAAAAGGGAAAAAACATTAGTTTTTTATGTTTTAAATACGAAGTATACAGACCCCAAAAAGCACGTTAGGCTACTCTTTTTCCCATGCGCATAGGGGCAGTGTGCGTCACGGCTGGATAGACTGCGTTTCCACCGTTAAAATGTATGTAAAACCCAACTGCTTACGCTAAAAGCAGCTTTGGTTGGTCTTAAATATCACATCAGTGCTGCCTGAAATTAGCACTTTGGATCATGTTTTTAAGGACACGCCAAATATTTCACCCGCCCATCTGAGCGCAAGCGAGTGATATAAGCCCGGTAAGTTGCCGAACCTGGCGTTAGGGCAGGAAAATGCCAGTGCGGCAGTTTTTACATGAATACATTGCAAACTACGTGCGTTTGACACTAGCGCCCCCTTTAAACACCAGCCGAAAAAGAGCCCCTACTGTTACCTCACCAGTATCCCTGACATTGTAAATATGCTATTGCATTTTACTGTGCTTGTGCACGTGACAAAAAAATTTGAAAATCAATTATGACATCAACATCTAGGAAATACAAAAATCCAGAGGAGCATTTTAGAGCAGCAAACATCATAAGAAGATAAATGAATTGAATTAGGGAAGGGTCTGTAGTGTCCCTTATGGGTGCAAAATAATGTGATTGACTTCTGGGGGTCATATGATAATTAAATTTAAAACTATTGTGGCAGATGAATGGATTAATTTGCACGAGGGCAGGAATGGGAGAACTAAACAAAAAATGGCTCTACAACATCTCAGGCAGGGTGGAAAAGTGTAAGACATTTAAGAGAAAGACTGACCTTGGCCAAATAGTATTTGTTTTTTTTAAATTTACTTTTAAAACTGCACTTAAATTAGCTGCCTGGCACAAATTGAATTCATGGGTTTACTTTGCATCAAACATTGTTATGATGTTCTTGAGCACTTGTGCCCGACTGAGCATTTGACTTAATTCTTTTTCCCAATTGGCACTGATGAAGATTGTTTCAAAAGGAGGCAAATAATTAGCGGGAAAAAACCATTGTCCTCTTTGTGTTTGACTTTAGATGCAGTATAAGTTTTGCTAGCACAGTAGCAAAGATTGAGGGGACGGAAACCAGATTTTAGCTAGCTAACGTTAGCATTGCTAGCAATTTTTGACAAACTTGCAAGCAAAGGGCAACATGACCATCTAAATTTCAAATGAAATCAAATTGTATTTGTCACATGTGCCGAATACAACAGTGTAGCCCTTTACCGTGAAATGCTTACTTACAAGCCCTTAACCAAAAATGCCGAAAAAATTTAAAGAAAATATTTACTAAATAAACTAAAGTAAAAAATAAAATAAAAAGTAAACAATAAATTAACAATAACGAGGCCTATATAAGGGGGTACCATTTACCGAGTCAAGGTGCGGGGGGTACAGGTTAGTAAAGGGTAATTTGTACAGTAGGTAGGGGTAAAGTGACTATGCATAGATAATAAACAGCGAGGTAAGCAGCAGTTCAATGTAAATTGTCCGGGTGGCCTTTTGATTAATGTCAGCAGTTAATGGTTGGGGGTAGAAGCTGTTAAGGAGCCTTTTGGCCCTAGACTTGGTGCTCCGGTCCCGCTTGCCATGCGGTAGCAGAGAGAACAGTCTAGACATGGGTGATGGAGTCTTTGACAATTCTTTGGGCCTTCCTCTGACACTGCCTAGTATATAGGTCCTGGATCTCTCTAAAGTAAATTTTACAATATCCATAATGATAGCAGTTATTCCCCCAATTTTTTGCATACTTTAACAATGTCATGTATTTCCACACGGGAACACTATGGCTGAGGCATCTTTTAGAACATTCATAATAATGACAGAAGCAAAGAGTGACGGAGGTGCATTCATGAATAGTCCCAAAAGTGCAAAACTCGCCCATCTGGCCCTCCAGATACAAACACTTTTTGCTGGAAACAAAACAAATACTAATTGAACCCCGGTCTGTTTCCCAAACATGATGGTTTTAGCATGAATATTTACCCCAATCATTTTCATCTTCAAACGTGTATTCACTTGAATTTTTACCCCCTTGATGTTGTTCGTGGTGAACAAAATTTTGGAAATGCCGCCAAAACCCACATCCTTGGTTTTCAAGGGAAATTTCCTCACTTTAAATAGGGAAACCCCAATCAGAGAAAGGGAGCCCACCCGTACCCATCGTGGGTAATTTGAGGTAGATTTTTGGGGTTTAGTTCTTTAACCATCACTGGAAAAATTTCCCCTGATGGGACATGACGTCAGGATAGGATTTTCCCATTTTTTCTTGACAGCCCCTCTAATATACGTGGCCAAAAAAAAACCCAAAAAACAAGATATTTCAGGTAGACTTTGTTTAAAATTTTTCTTTGCCCCTTTGCTTTTTTTTTCATTGCTTGTTTTTGTTTATGGCGCCATGTTCTTTTGGTTTTTCTTTTTTTTTCATGGCCTGCAGTGGTAAAAAATTTAAATGACCCCCCCTTCAGGGGGGTCTTTACGTTTAAATCACGGGGGCGTTGTCAAACTGGATCATCAGCGGGGCCCCGCCCCCGTCCCCCAACAGAAACAGGGCCCCCCCCCCCCATGATGGGTTCCCAACCCTTCCCAAAAATGTCCTTCATGCAAATATTTCGTAGGGGTTTAAAATATAACAAATGGGGAAAACTAGTTTGTGTTCAAATGTTTTTGCTTTCGGAAAAGGAAAGGCTAGCCCCCACACACACACACCCCACACACACACACACACCCCACAAAACCGGGACACAACACACACCACACACACGGGCCCACAGACACAGACACAAAAAAAACCAAAAGAGGCTGTTTGACCAAAGGTGGCATTAAAGAGAACAAAAAATAATTCCTTGACAGTAAATATCATGCATTACAAAATGCTTTACTGTTTAACATGTAATATGAAAAAAAACTTAGAAGAGAAACCTAAAAAAGGGAAAAATGAGTAACCCCCTTGTTTCGTAAAATTAACATTCGTAAGTAATTTTTTTTTTCTACTAGCAATAAATTTGTGAAGTAAAATTTTTTTCAAAAAAGTAGCTTATATGACTGAATATGGGTTGTCCCACCAGCTATCTTAAGTTTAAATGCACAACTGTAAGTCGTTTAGTAAAGGAAAAAATTAAATTTTTAAAAGGGACGCCAGTGATGGGGAAAAATAATACTAGATTTTTTAAAAACCCTTTGGCTATCCCGACAGGAAGGGGCCCAGTAAGATTTTGGCATGGCTGGCAAAAACGTTTTCTCAGTTTTTTTTTGGGGCGTGTACTTACTATCCCCGTCCCCCCATTCAAAAAATCCTCCCCCCCCCCCACCCTCCGATGCCCCCCTGGAAAGTCTAGCCAAAAAAGTAGATTCCTCACTCTTCACATTTTACTCCCCAAGGGCTACCCCATTTCATTAAAAAAAGAATCGATTGGCAGAATCCCAATTTTCTTGGATAAGTTAGATACATTACAGTGGGGGAACAAGTATTTTATACCTGCCCATTTTTCAGGTTTCCTTCCACTTTCCCCAAAACAGTAGAGGTCTGTTTAAATTTTCATAGGTACAATTTAACTGTGAAAAGACGGGGAAACTTTAAAAAAAAAAATCCAGAAAAACACAAGTATGATTTAAGTAATAATTTGATTTTTTTGCAAAGACTAAGTATTTTATTTCTCAGAAAAGCAGAAATTAATATTGGACAGAAACCTTTTTTTGCAATTACAGAGTCATACGTTTCCTGTAGGTCCTTTACCAGGGGTTTTAAAACACTGCAGCAGGAATTTTTCCCAAATCCCCCATACAGACCTTTTTCCCAAACCCTTTAGGGTTTTGGGGCTGTCGCTGGGCCCAAAACGGGATTTTAGCTCCCTCCAAAGATTTTCCCATTTGGGGTTTGGGCGGAGATGGGAGGCCACTAAAAGGGCCTTGAATGCTTTTACGGAGCCAACCCTTTTTGCCCGGGGGGGTTTTGGGTTGGGGTTGATGCGGAAAAACCCAGCCCCGACCCATTTCAATGCTCTTTCTGAGGGAAGGAGGGGGTTGCCAAGATTTTCGCGGAAAATGGCCCCACCATCCTCCCCCCAATACGGGGCGTTTTCCTTTTCCCCTTTTCGAAAAAAACATCCCCCAAAGAATTATGTTTCCCCCTCCCGCTTCCCGTTGGGGTGGTGTTCGGGGTTTAATCCTCCTTCTTTTCCTCCCAAAAACGGCGAGGGAGTTTAGACCAAAAAAAACTTATTTTTGTTCATTTAGACCCCAAAGACCCTTTTCCCATTCCCCTCGGATCATCCAGGGTGGTCATTTGGGAAATTTTAGAGGGGGTGGAAGGCTGGTTGAGCAGGGGGACCTTTCGTGCGCTGGGAAAAAATTTAAACCAGACGGGGTAGGGTTTAATAATGGTTTTCTTGAGGGCTGGGGTCCAGCTCTCTTCAGGTCAGCCAAAGGTCCTGCAGTTTTAGTTCCCGGGGTGATCCCTCACCTTCCTAATTTATCATTTATGCCCCCCAGGGGAGACCTTTCAGGAGCCCCAGAACCCAGGGGGATTTACTGTATCGGAAAAATTCTTCC
>JAGTTL010000775.1:0-26740 GCA_036851935.1 Coregonus suidteri
TTTTTAGCCCGTTTCAGAAATTTCCAGGTTTTAGAGGGGGATGCGAGGAGGGGGCGTGGGTATTTATTGGGAAACACAGTAGCAGGCCCAAAAAGAAGAATAACCCGACCCAGAGAAAGAAGAGTTTTTTGGGGTCTTCAGCTCTGGGCCCAAAACACACCACTCAGTTTTAAACTTGGAGTGGAGTGCTCTAACATCCCCCCAAAGGGGCACATGACAAAAAAACTGGCCCGCAGAAACTGTGGATTATCTCATAAACCGGTTTCCCTGTGATCAGGAAAGTCCTTCCCCCAAATGGGGCTTCCTGTGTGGGACCCTTTTTAACACCTGCCCCCTCAAGAGGCCCGACAAACTCCCCTCCAGACATGAAAAATTTGGGAAAGACAAACCCCAGAGGGGAATCCATCCTAGATCTGATCAACCCCAAAAAACTTGCTTGCTCTTCTTTAGATCCAGTGATCACAAATGTCTGCTGTTTCCCCCAAAACAACATCAAAGGGGGGAGAAGTGAGGGCAGTGGAAAAAAGGACTCTGGTAAACCCGAAAAAAAGGAGACCTTTGCCCCGATGTTTTGGCCGTAATGACTGGTTTTGCCCTATATAGGTGGGAGCATCAATGCCAAAAGGGGGAACGTTCAAACTCCTGCATCAAACTTTCCTTGATGTATACATTTTAATAAGAAAAAAAGAAAACAACAACACTGGACAAGCCCTGGATGATTTAAAGGGAAAAAGGCTGCCACAGGAAAATAAGAATATTTTTAAAAAGAAAGGGGGGAAACAATGACATGGAGAAAAACAGAAAAAACCCGTGCAAAGATTACCAAGGAAGAAAAAACAATCTTTTTACCCAAAAATGAAATCCGGGCCTAAAGAAGAAAAACCCTAAGGGAAAGGTGGGACTTCATTTAAAAAGGGCTGGGAACCCAAAAAAAACTCAGGAGGGGGAATACAGGTTGAGGGGAAATTTAAGAAAGAAAGCATGGGGAATTTTTGAATGGGTTCTTTTCTGAGGGATGGGGCAAGCACCACACCTTTCCCTTTCCCCCCCGCCATGTCTACAAGGCAGGGTTTAGCTGGCAGCATTGGCCTGTTAAAACAAGCTCTGACCAGATCCGCCCACATAAACTGGGGCCCCCGATGGCATTCCAGGGCCCGGCTAAATAAAAGAGCATGCCCGAAGAAAACTAGCCCCCCCGTCTTAAAAACATTGTTAACACCTCCCACTGGGAGGGGACAGTTTTTTCTTTTTGGGGGACAATCCCCGTTGGGCTACCCCCTAAGTCCAGCACTACTACCCCCCTTGGGGAAAGCCCCACCTCCTGGGTGACAGCTACAGGGTCTATAAAAAAAACAATGGGGAGTGTGTTATTGCTGATGTGTCCAAAGCCGTTGCCCAGTCGATCACGCAAATTCCTGCAACATCGGGCTGACTTGAACCCGTTTTCCAAAGGGTTTCAGCCTGGGTCCCCCAGCTACACCCCCGAAAAGGGTAGAGGGGGATGGCAATGGCCCCATTTAAGCCCTTTGGGCAGAGGACCCCCCACAACCCACCCCTAAACCTAGGAGGACAGGAAGTACATGGTAAAAACAACCAAGTATCTTTGGGGGTTTTATCTAGGGCTCAACCTCAGTGGTGAAACGGGAGCAGCCAGGAAGGGAAAAGGGCCCCAAAACGCCTTTTTTAAATTTCTTGCCAGTTATGGGCCTACTGAAGATCTGGTCACAGTCTATACTTTCCTGCCAGGCCTGTATGGGGAAAAGGTGGAGTGCTTTTGTTTATGCAAATTTAAAAAGCAGGGAGGCCCCAATAACAAAAGGTGCAGAGGAGGGCCTTTAGGATCTCTCCCGAAAGGGGGAGCAAATCCAAACCCCAGCTCCCCTTCACTGAGCAGGGGAGAACAGGCCCGCAGTGCACCTGGGAAGGACTGCACCTCCCGGGGCCCTCCACTGAATGTCCTGCTCCCCCCAAAAAAGGGAAATGCACCACCAAAAGGGTCCGAGAAACCGCCACAAAATTCCCCGTCTATTTCCCGTACCAAAAAAGCCCCGCGAAACCCCACTCTACCCATGCAAGACTGCATAATAACTCCCGCTCTTCAAAAGGTTTTTTCCCCAAAAATTTTTTTTTTTTATCACATTTTTAAAATTTCAATTTCCATCAAAAAAAAGTCCCGGAATGTTTCAAATGTTTTTGTTTTTCTCTTAAAGTCGGTAAATTTTGGGTTTTGTATTTAAAAAGGTTTGCCCAGCGGTTAAAAGTGTTGGCCCGTAAATGAAAGACGCGGTTTGAAAACCCAGCCAACTAGGTAACAATCTGTCCCTTGTGGGTTGAGGAAGGGGTTAACCCCAATTATTATAAGTCCTCTGGATTAAAACATCTGCTAAAAATTTCAAATATAAAGAAAAAACATGTTTGTACAGGGAATTTTGTTTCCCGGGCAAAACCCCTTTTTCTTTTGTTTTTAAATTTTAAAAAAAGTGCTTAAAAATGAAAAAAATTAAAGTTATACAGTGGGATTCTGAAAAATTAGACCCTTTACTTTTTTAACAAAAAAATACGTTTCGCCTTTAATTTTAAAAAAGATTTTTTTTTTAATAAAAAAATCCCTCATCAATCTAAAACACAATACCCCCTAATGGGGCAAGCGAAAAACCCGGGTTTTGAAATTTTTTTCAAAAGTATTGAAATAAAAAAAAGATACCTTATTTTTAAAAAAATTCCCAAAAAACCCCCCCCCCTTTCTATGAATCTCGAAATTTTTTCAGGTGGGATCCGTTTCCCTTTTCTTCCTTGAGTGTTTTTTGCAAATTGATTGGATTTCCCCCTGAGAAAAAATTTTAATTTATTGGCTGGTTTGGGAAAAAGGGAACACTTTTCTATAAAACCCCCACAGTTGAATTGGGATGTCCAAAGCAAAAACCAAGCCATGGGTCCCAAGGAATTGTCCGTAAGCTCCGAGACCCGGGGTTGTGACAGGGAAAAGATCTGGGGAAGGATACCAAAAAAGTCTACAGATGAAGGTCCCCAAGAACACATGGCCTCCTCCCTTCTTTTAAAAGGAAAAAAGTTTGGAACCCCCAAGACTTTCCCAGAGCTGTTTCCCCCCGGCCCCCCCTGAGCAATCGGGGGGGGGGAAAGGGCCCTTTGGCAGGGGGGGTGACCCAAGGGAAACCCATGATCACTTTGACGAGCCCCAGAGTTTAGCCCGCTTGGGGTTTTCCAAGAGGCACCTAAAGGACTCTGGGCCCTGTGAAAAAAAGACTCCCCTTTGGGCTGTGTTACCCCAAATTTAACTCTTTTGGGCCCGAAAGCCAACGTCACATTGGGGGGAAACCCGGGACCCCGCCTACGGTGGGAAACCGGTTGTGGCAGTATAAAGCGGGGTGGAGTTTTTTAGAGGCCCGGGAATGGGAGGAAATAGTCCGGGTCGAGGGAATAATGAACGGGGCAAAAGCAGAAAAGATCCTTTATGAAAACCTGCTCCAAGTGCTCAGGGCTTTTAAAGGGGGGGGAAAAGGGTTTACCTGGCCCCGGCCCGGGGCCCAGACTTGAACCCGATTTAACATCTCAGAGAGACCAGAAAAATAGCTGTGGGAGCAACGCTCCCCCCTCCAAACCCGACAAGCTTGCAGGGTCTGCAGAGATAATGGATGAAAATCCCCAAATACAGGGTGTTTTCCCAAACTTGTAGCGTTTACCCCAAAAAGACCTTTTATGCTGTAATCGCTTTCCCAAAGGGGCTTAAAAAAAAGTTCTGAGTTAAAGGGGCTTTAAAACTTATGGAAATTTTATTTCTGGTTTTTATCAATTAAAATTGGGAAAAAGTCTAAAAGCCTTTTTTTTCTTTTGCTTTTTAAAAAAGGGGATTGGGTTTTTTTGATTGGGTGAGGGGGGAAAAAAAATTTTAAAACCATTTAGAATATGGGGGGAACATAAAAAATATGTTTGGAAAAAATCAAGGGGGTTTTGAATCCTTTTCCCAAGCCCGGGATTTTAAAAAATCATTGACTAGGGATTTGGGACCCCCCTGTTAAAAGCCAAACTATCATTATAGGGATTGGCACCCCATGTACCCGTGGGGGAAAAAAAAAATATTTAGTCAGCCAAACCCTTGTTTCCAAATTCTCCCCCTTAAAAGATGAGAGAGGCCTGTAATTTTTATAGGTAAAACGTCAACTTTACAGACAAAATGAGGGAAAAAAAACCGAGAATCACATTTTTAGGATTTTTAATGAATGTATTTGCAAAATTTTGGGGGAAAAAAAAGTATTTTTGGGCAAAATCAAAAATTTTTCAATACTTTTTTAATACCCTTTTTTTGGGAAAGACACAGGTCAAACGTTTTTTTAAGTCTTTTAAAGGTTTTTCCAAAACACTTTTGGGGTGGTTTTTTTGGCCCCTTCCTCCTGCAGACTCTAGAGCAGTGATTTTTTGGGGGGTGTCGCTGGGGGAACCCCAGACTATTTAACTCCCTCCAAAAGGGTTTTCTATGGGGTTTTAGATCTGCAGGAAATGGCTAGGGCCCCCCAGGACTTTAAGTGCTTCTTACGAAACCCCTTCCCTTCCCTTGCCCCGGGGGGGTGTTTTTGGGTTTATTGTCATGCTGAAAAACCCCCACCTTTCCCTCTTTAAACCCTTCCCGTGGAAGGAGGTTTTTTACTCAAAATCTCCAGATACTTCCCCATTTATTCTTTCCCTTTTCACGGATCAGTCTCCTGGCCCTTTTCAGAAAAACAGCCCCCAAAAAGGGTGTTTCCACCCCCCTGCTTCACATAGGATGGTGTTTTTTTGGATGCAACTCAGAAAATTTTTTGTCCTCCCAAAAAGACGAGTTTAGTTTTTACCAAAAAATTATATTTTGGTTTATCTGACCCTATGACTTTTCCCAATCCTCTTCTGGGGAAAAAATGAAAAGCACTCTAGCAAACTTCAGATTTGGCCCCGGGCATGTACTGGGTTAAGCTGGGGGAAACGTCTTTTCCCCTGCAGGATTTTAGTCCCGGCGGCGTAGTGTGTTACTGGTGGGAGGCTTTGTTACTTTGGTCCCAGCTCTCTGCAGGTCATTCACTAGGTCCCCCCCCTGTGGTTCTGGGATTTTTTTCTCACCGTTCTTGGATCATTTTTACCCCATGGGGTGAGATCTTGCGGGGGGCCCCAGATTTGGGGAAAAACGGGGGTCTTGTATGTTTTTCCCCTTTCCTAATAATTGCTCCCACAGTTTTATTTTTTCAAACCAAGGTGCCCTTTCCTATTGGGAGATTAGTCTTCCCCCGCCTGGGGGCAGGTCTACAATTTTTTTTCTGGTGGCCCTTTTTTAAAAGGGTCTTTGGTCTTTGGGCCCTAGTGGGGTTTGGAGGTTGGGGGGGGCTGTTTAGGTTGTGGACAGGTGTCTTTTTACTGGGTAACAATTCCAAAAGGGCCATTAAAACAGGGGAACGAGTGGGGGGACAGAGGACCCCCCTTAAAAAAAAGTTACAGGTTTTGTGAGAGGGCCCGAAATCTTGTTGTTTGTAGGTGACCAAAGTATTTTTTCCACCCTAATTTTTCCAAAAAAAATTTTTTTTTTAAAAAAAAAAATTCCCCAAAAATGGGATTTTCTGGGGTTTTTCTTTTTTAATTTGGGCTGTCATAGTTGACGTGTACCTATGATGAAAATTACAGGCCTCTCTCATCTTTTTTAAAGGGGGGAACTTGCACAATTTGGGGCTGGGGCAAAAACTTTTTTCCCCCCCTGATATAGCCAAGCTAAACCCTTTACTAGGTCTTTGGGACCCCCCTGTATATACCCAAGTAAACATTCTCCTCGTTTAAATTTAATTTCCCTTTTTGCTACCAATTTTTTTTTCCCCAAATTGTAATTGTTGTATTGTGTTCTCCATTTTTGGTCAACCCTTTCCCCACGTTAGTCTACACCTTTTGTTTACCAAACTGGAAAATTTAAAAATGAAAGGGACTAGTGTTTTTGGAATTGTCTTCTAAAACTATACAAAAAAAAATACTTAAATTGGACTTTTAAAGTTTTTGGTCCCATGTTTCAGGGACTGAAAAAAAAAAGGATCCCAAAAAAGGGTTCCAAAAGCAAAAAAAGCTTTTTTCTCTCAAATTTGGGGGCCCAAATTTTTCAAAATCTCGGTTAGTGAGCATTTCCCCCTTTGAAAGGGAAAAATCAACCCCCCACCGGGCAGGTGTTGCATATCAAGAAGCTGTTTTAAACAGCATGACCCTTTAAACAAAGGTGCCCCTTGTGCTGGGAAACAATAAAGGGCCCACTCTGAAATTTTGAAATTTATTATGGGGTTTCGATCCCCGGGACCACCCATAAAAAAAAATGTATGCATGCATGACTGAAAGGGTCGTTTTGGGAAAAAAAGCGTCTCCCAAAAATGCTATTTTTATTTTTTTAAATTTAATTTTTTTTTTTTTTGTCAAAAATACAAGCCACAGATGTCAAACTTTTTAAAGGGGGGTAAAATTGGCATGTGCCCGCAGGAATTTCACAAGAGCTTTTTCCCAGAAAATTTTAATGTACTTTTCTTCCCGAAAATTTTTGGGCAAAAAGCCCAAACCTGGCTTCCACCCACAGATACGTTTTAACCGTGCAACCCCGGACCTCCACTTTTGGGCTTCTTCACCGCAGGATCTTTCTGAAAACCACCCACCCGGACACCCTGATAAAACTGGGGATTGTTTATTTTAAATAAACCCCTTAGGGGGGAAAAATGTATTCTTTTTGGGCGGGATGGGGGGGCCCCGGTCTGTAAATTTCCATAGATTGGGGCCCTAATGAAAGTTTTTTAAATTTGGGCAAAATTTCCTTATATGAACTTTTAACCCTTTTAAACTTTTTTGAATTTGGGGTTTAAATTTTTTGTTAAATTTAGTTAAAATCTTACAAAAAAACGAGATGAAATATTTTGGAAAACTGAAAATTGATCTGACAATGAAAACAAAACATTGGGAACTTTGGAATATGTACTGGTCAACCCCCCTTCCTTCTCTTTTGTATCCAGTTCTTCCTATTAGATCTGACAGTAAGAATTTATTGGTTTTATTCGTTTTCTTGAAATTTTAGTCCTTACAGTATAAATTTGGTTTCCCCAAATGGGGGAGTGCCGGAGTGACTACAGTCATCCCAAGTTTTTTTTTGACCCGTTTTCACCTGTCTCAAAACGATAAAACCCATGTCTCAAATTCCCCTCCTCCCAAAGGGGGGCCGTGATGTCCCCTTTAACCCTTGGTCAAAAAACCCCAAAACCAAACACCATAGAAGAAGAATGCCTGTTTTTAAAGAAACAACCAAAGGGGCCAGGCAATTTTTCCCCCTTTTCCCAAAATGTCTTTTATATGGAACAGTTGGCATGTACCACTCTAACAATGTGACACGTCCTAAAAGTTTGGACATAACCGTTTTGGGGTTCAAACTCTTCTCTTTCATCTTTAAAATACAAAAAAAAATTTGGGTTTTAAGTGAAATATTTAGTGTTGTCTGAAGCTGGAAGAAATACCCTAAAATTACACAAAAAGATACATTTTACCTATGCCAAAACAAGTTTTTTAAATAACCCAGTTTTGTCACCAGCTGCATACTTACTTTATTAATCTACATATTTTAATTCAATTGACTTGCAAGGTTTTGTGCCCAAAAAGAAAAAAAGTGGCATTTTAAACAATAGTAAGTTTAAACCCCTATATGAAAGGATTTTATTGGGGGACAAAACTGTTGAAATCCCCAGTATTATGTAAACAGTCTTGTAGAACTCTGGAAATTGATGGTCCATCGGGAGGGTGGGGCAAAAGTCTCACAGCATTTAAGTTTCGGTTACAAGACCTAAAATTTTGCTCATTCAGTTTATATAAACCCTTTCCCCCAAAGTGAAAAAACACAGTGAAAGGGTTTTTTAAAACGCGGGCCGTATGACTTAGTTACACCCCCTAATAAAAGAAAAGGGGAGAAGGGTTTGCTTGAAACTTTTTTCCTTCAAATTTCCCAAAAGGGGGGAAGCAGATTTTTTTATAAAAAATTTTTTTTTTTGGGGGAACAAAAGGAAAAATTTTTACAGGGGGGGAAACAAGTATTTGATAAAACTCCCGTTTTTGGGCATTTTCTACTTCCCAAGAATGTAGAGGGCCTGTAATTTTTATCATAGGTACATTTCCCAACCCTGTGGAGAGGGAAATTTCAAAAACAAAAATCCAAAAAAATTCAACATTGTAATTTTTAAAGTAATTAATTTGCATTTATTGCAGCAAATTTTTGATACTCAAAAAGCAAAACCCTTAAAAATTGGGAAACCGTCAAGCCACGGAGCAGGAGGGGGGGAAACCTGAGGCCCATAGAGAGTCAAAGGATGCAAAAAAGGGAAAGGAAAGGGAGGGTTTGAGCTAAATTGGGTTGGGAGTTAAAAATTTTAACCCCCAGGGCCCCTTTTATTGAGGTTCGGGCTTTTGGGAAATTTTCCCAGTTTGATTATGAAATAAAAACGTAAAAACTCTGGTTTTTGATGGCCCATTTGGGGTATTCATTGATATGAAATTTCAAAAATTTTAAAAGAGTTTAAGGCCTTCCCCTTTAAAGGCCCCCTTTTTAAACCAAAATTTTCCCCTTTTGTTATTTAAGCCCCACACCCTTTTAGGAGAAAAATGTTAAAATTTGGGTGAATTAACAATTAACAGTAAAGTACAAAACCCAGCCTGCCTCTCTCCTTCCCACTGAGTCCAAACCCCTACAGTCACTGGTCCTGTTTGTGCAGTGGGGGCCCAGTTTACTGAGGTTTCCAGAGATGGGCCTTTCAGTAAAAGGGGAAAGGACTGCATAAAAAAACCATTTGGAGCTAAAATTTTCAACATTAAAAAATTGAGAAGAGGAAGAAATTTTTGGGAAATTTTTTATCTTGTAAGATTTAGTTTTTTTATTTGTTTCATTATAAAAGGTTACCCCCTCACCCTACTCATGAAAATACTTAAATTTAGGGTTTTAAAACCCAAAGTCAACAAAAATTTTTTACCGGAAAACCAAAAAGGTAAATTTAAAATAGAAAGCAAAGTTTTTAGGAAATGAGTTAGGGTGACTGGAAAGAATTGGTCTGAAAGTGGAAAACTAAGGTAAATAGTTTTAAAATGCCCATTGTAAAATTAACGTTTTACTTCCCTTTTCCCTTTTTTTTTTAGATGAACTTGGGTTTGTGACCCTTGCCCAAGGGCACATCGACAGTTTTTTCCCACCTAGTCCGGCTCTGGGTTTTCAAACCCAAAGAAAACCTTTCAAATTATCCCCCCAAAAGGCGTAAAGCAAAATTACAAGTCAATCCCGGAAAATTAACAAAACATTAGTATCAAAACATGATCAAAAAAGGGAAGAGAAAGACAAAATTCATAGTTTGTGCCGGGGCCCCCACAGCTCATGGGATAGAGAGAACCCCTAGCTTGTGTCGGGGCCCAAAAAGCTCAGGGGATAGAGAGAATCCATAGTTGGGGCCTTTGACCCAAAACCCATGGGTGAAGGAAAAAGAGAAAGACGTGTACCCCTGGTGTTTAAAACGGGGGGAAAACCCCGCTTCCTTTCCCTCCCCAATAAAACTGACCGGGTTTAAAAAGCTATGATCCCTTATCGAGGTCTCTTTTTAAACCCCCTTTCATTGTAGATGAAGGGGGGGAGAGGGGTTTAAAATAAGGGTTTTTTTGGGGATGTTTTTCATTCAGGGGGTTTGAATGGGAAAAACAAATATTTTAAGTGCTTTAAAACGGGTATGGTAGTAGGTAAAAGGACGCACCGTTTTTAAATGTGTGGAAAAAAAATGCAATTTTTCCCGCATTTTCAACTTTCCCCCCGTGGGTAACAAAAACCCCCCGGTCCCCCCCAAAAAGGGACATCCACCCAAAACTTGACAAAACGGGTGGAAAGCTTTTTGGAGTAAACATGGGCCAGATCCCTGGGGAAAGGCTTTCGCCCCCTGTAAGTCAAATGCCCTGAAAAAGTTAGGTTTTTTTTGAGGGAAAGAAGGGGGTGCAACCAAAAAATTGGAAGGTGTTCCTAATGTTTTTTTTCCAATAAAGTTATATTCACCACAGCGGTCAAAAAAACAAAAGAGAAAGAAACATTGAAGCAAAGACCCTTTTAAAAAAAACCCATTTAAACCCATTTTTTGGTTTCCCAAAATGGGAGTTGTTATAAATCCCCATTACGTGATTTAAAACCTTCCCGATATCAGACCTTACAGTATGTTAAATCAAATTATTAACCCAACAAAGAAGCCAAGGTTGACAGAAGGGGGGATGGGAGAAAAATGCATTTTCAGAATGGGGGATGGTGAGATAATCCCTCTTTCCCGAATGGGGTTTGGTGAGATAATGCATCATTCAGAAGGGGGGTGGTGAGAAAAATGCTCTTTCGAAGGGGGGATGGGGGATAAAATGATCATTCAGAAGGGGGGTTTGGTAGATAATGAATCTTTCAAAATTTGGGGGGGGTGAGATAATGCTCATTCAGAATGGGGGATGGTGGGGAAAATTACATTCAAATGGGGGGGGTTGGGGAGCAACACGGAAAGGGGCTGTTTTCCTGGAAGGACAGAAAAACCCTTTGGGGTTGTTTAAAAGAGAAGTCGGGGGTTGGGCCCCCACATAGTACTTTTCTACATTTTAGGAGTTATCTAAAATAGTAAGACCCCCAATAATTTCCCTTTTGCATTCTGCCCCCCTGAAGAATTTAAAAACAAAACCCAAAGCTTGTTTTATCTTTGGTGCATGAAAAAGTTTTTATGAACTTTTTTCGATGAAAAGATGGGATTTCTTTATTCTCCCGAAAACTTGCTTTGGATACCCCAGTATTGTCAGCTTTGTTTCTTTAAGGGGGGCATCTGGAGGGGGATCAGAAGTAGACAAAGAAGTGAAGTAGACAACTCCCAGTGTTTTGAATTCTATGAAATGGGGTCTGCGTATTTTGCCGGGGGTTGGGTGTAAATTCCCTTTTAAATTTCCGTAAATTCCGGAAGTACACTTTTCATTCTAATTCCAATTCTTCAAGGGTTTTTAAATCGGAAAATTTGGTTTTTACGGGAAACCCCTTTCCTTTTTTTGGACCTCACCCTTTCCCAGCCCCCCCTTCCCACTGTTTACCCCATTTTCACTAGAGGCTGTTTCCATTTTAATTAAACACTGAACCCCCCCCCAAAGTCTTTTGACCCCTTTTTGTGCCCCTTTTCTCTCCACTTTCCCCAACCAAAACCCCCTCGGGCCCAACCCCGATGGTTTTGCTCCTCCCACTCAGCCCAAAACCCAGATGGCCCTGTTTCCTCCCCCGCCCAAAACCCAGGGGGTTTATGCTCCCCCCAAACCACCCCAAACCCCAATGGATTCCCTCCTCCCACTCAGCCCAAACCCGGGAGGCCCGGGCCCCCACTCAGCCCAAACCCCAAGAGGGTCATGCTCCTCCCACTCCCCCCTAACCCAGATGGTCATGCCCCCTCCCCACTCAGCCCTAACCCAGAGGGTTTCTGCTCCTCCCATCCCCCTTTAAACCCAGATGGTCATGCTCCCCCACTCACCCCTAACCCAAAAAGGGAAATTTGCACCGCCGCAATCTTCACTCCTCTCCTCCCCCGCTTTCTCCCTATTTTATCCTATCCTCTTTTCATGACTCGACTTTGCCCCCGGGGACCCTCCCTTACCCCCTTTCTGCCCCCTAGAAAATGTAATTGATACTTGTAAATGCGTTGTTGTCTCCCCTAGCTATTTTTAAAGAAAAATGTATATTTTTAAGTCACTCGGAAAAGAGGCCCTGCTGAATAGTCTTTTTAAAAAATTTGTAAAATTGTTTAGGGAAATTTACCCCAAACCCTGAGGGTTTCCCTAACCCGGTGATAGTGGGGGAGGATGAAATGGCTCGAAACATTTTAGAATAGAATTTTCTATGTTTTTTTTATCCACTCAATACATGTCACGCACCTCTAAACATTGGGACAAGCCAAATTTTGGAAGTCACCAATTTTCTCTGAATCAAATCTGATGGCTTTTTAAAACATTTCTTACAGCCAAATTTAAAGCGGTTTTCATTCTTTTGGGTCCCAGCGGATGCATCTGTAATGTCTCCCCCTGCGAGAGGGGTTGGGCAGGGGAACGGGCCCGGTGGCTGGGGGGCGAGGTTCTTCATATTTTCCTTGGCCATCCACAGAGATCATCTCCAATGCAAGAAATGGGTTGAACAACTTAGACACTAAAACAAAAACCCCCTTTAGTTTTTTTTTTTTTTAACCCAAAGGTTTTTTTGTGCAAAAACCCATCCATGTTAAAAATTCTACTGTTTAGAGTAGTTGGGCCCCCAAGTCTAATAGATTCGCTGTTAGGGTGTACAAGCATTTCCTATCCCAGCGGTTAAAGGTTGGGGGTTTTGGGGAATGGTGCCCCTGAAGAGTCCCATGGTGGGGAAAAGCCTTCAATGAAAGCTGCGGGGGTTTGGGCCTTTAAAAAAGAGATCCTGACTTTTAAAAAGGTTAAAAAAAAGGTGGCTTTGTGGCCTTTTTCGAAATGGGGTTTAAACCGGCACTCCCCAAGGTGGAAAAAAGATCTAGGAAATAAAAAATCATTGTGGTGCGGCAGAACTTTTCCGGGGGCGGGAAAGGGGATTTTTTTGGCAAAAAGCGAAACCCATTTTGGGTTCCTAAGACGGAAGGTAGATATGGAGTTTTAAAAAGGGAAAGGAAAAAAAATTGGGGGGGTTTTGTTTTTTTTTGGCTTTTGTACTTTTTTTATTAGGGATGGAGTAATTTATTTATCACTTTTAAAGTCTGGATTTATTTTTTATTTAATTTATTTTGGGGTTTCAAACCACCATTTGGTGGGGCAATCCCAACTTTTGGATGAAAGTCTGCCAAAAAAAACCCCGAAGAAGAAGATGTCGCCGTTGCTCTGTGGTAGGGGGGGAACGGGAAAATTTCCCGGGGAAGGCGCGAAACCACTTCGAACAAAGAAAACCCACAGACTGGCTTTCCGTTTCTCTTTTTTACTAAAAGGAAATGAAATTTGCACTTTTAAACTCCCTTAATATCGAAATAACCCCATAACATTTGATACAAATCAGTAAAGGGTTTATTAGGGGTTTGGGGAAAGGTTTTGTGTAATGTTTGTGTCAGTCTAGTGTTGAAGAACGTGATAAAATATATTTTCCCAAACACATGGCGCTGGGGCCATTTCACGTGTTTATTTGTGGGCTTTCCAAAGGGTTGTATAAGGGCCCGTGCGTTTTTGCCGGGGAGTTCAGTACAAAAAATTTTGGGGGGAAAAATTTCAGATAAAAAACCCGAATAGAAATGACATGTTCATTAGAATCGAGGCAGTTTTCTCTACTAATACATTTTATCTGATCGTCGCCCAAAGTCTCCGTCCCCCCTGCTGGACGCGCCCTGGTACCCGCTTTTCCCCAGTATGTGAGTAGTAAAAATAATGATTAGCCCCCAATAGTGGAAAATTTTCGGTTTTGCCCCCAAAAAAAAAAAGGCCCTCATTGAAAGTGATTTCCCAAAAAATACAAAATATTGGAATTCCCCGGGCAAACGTTTTTTTACTTAATTTTAAAAAGAAATTTCAAAAAAAAAAAAAAATTTTTAAAATAAAAAGGGGGGGAAAGGTTTTTAAATCCACTGTGGAGGTTTTTAGACCACATAATTGCATTGGGGCGTTTTATATATGCACTTATGAAACGGGTTTGGGTTGTGCTCCCATGGAATGGGTGACACCCACAGAAAAAAAAATTTCAAGATTTTTTACAATTTTTAGGTTTAGCTGTTTTTGCAGGACTTTTACTGTGAAAAAACCCCCTTCCCAGGGCCCGTTCCCATGCAGGGCTTCAGGAATATTTTGGGAAGGGCCCGGTTTACAATTCCCTAGGGGGATATTTTCATTTTTTTGGCGTTGTAACAACCCCCCCTTGGGCCCCAAAATGTTCAAAACCCCTTTTTGGGGGGAAAAAACATTTGCAGTTTAAAGCTAAACCCGCAAATTCTAAAAATTTTTGACAGGGCTGAGATTTTTGTTTTGCTGTTTTTAAGGGAATTTTACATGTTTTTCCCTGGGCTTGTGTGTTTATAGGGTCCGGGGTTTTAAGGCCCCCAAAAAAACAGTATTTTATTAAAATTTTTTTTTTGACCCCTGGGCCCAAACGACCCCTTCTGTCCTTTTCCGCGTTTTCGGCCCGTTGAGTTTTGCGTTTTTTTTTGTTTTTTTGGCCTTGTTTTTGCCCGTAAGGGCCCACCCATTTTTTTTTTCCCCCTATCGGAACCCAAACACAACTTGTAGAGTTTCACAAAAATTTTTCGTTCCCCTAGCGGCCCCTGCCCGTTGGGGAGTTTTAAATGTCATAAATTTTCTGGTAACATGGTTTAAGTTTTTTTTGTACCTTTTTGGGTAGATGTCCGCAAAAATTAAATTCGGGAAATTTCCCCCGTGCAAAATTTCCCCTTTTTTTCTTCCCTTTTTCCCAAAAGGGTCCCCCGGGTTCCTTTTTTGGGAGGGGATTTTACCTTTTTCAAGAGCTTAAAAAAAGAAAAAAAATTTGAAAATTTGGGGGTTTTTGGCCTTTTCCTCCCCCCCCAGTGCCCCCAGCGGTCTAAGAAAAACTGCTCTTTTTCCCTACACCCCTGGTTGGGTTCCAGGGTGTTAATTCACAATAATACCGGGCCCCTATTTGGGGAGTTCCCCCAATAGGGCGGGTTTCAAAAAAAATTTCCCCCCGTCCCTCCCCGGGTTTTTGGGGGCCCAGGGTAAAGCCCCCTTTTTTTGTAAAATAAAAATAATTTTGTTTCAAATGGAAAAATTTTGGGCCCAAACCCCCCAAATTGACCGGGAAACCAAATTTTGAACCAAAACCCTTTAGAAAATCATTTGGGGAGGTTTTTCCCTTGGAAACCCGGGCATTCGACAAAAGCAATGTTGGGAAAAAAAAACTTTTGGGACTGTTTGTAATGGAAACGGCAGATATAGGAGAAATGTTCTAAAACTCGACAAAAAAATTTTTTAAACTTGGGGGGTGGGTTTTTTTTTTGGTCAAAAATTTCTTATTTGACATTTAGGATTGAAAAAAGTGTTTTAAAAAAAATGATGATTGCCAAACCATTTTGACGGTTACAAAAGTCATTACTCCAGCTTGGGTTTTTTCGACACAAGATTTGTTTTCCTGGGGGGAAAAACAGGGTAGATTGGGAATTTCGGGACTATTTTTTTATGCAAACCTTTTTTTAAAAGTCCAAAAAAAAATCAATGGAAAGTTTTTTTAAAAAAAGCTACAGTTTCAAAAAGAGGAAAGTACAGTACAGCAGAGTACAGGAAAAAGAAGTTTATTCAGTACAGTTTCAACAAAAGGGTATAGGCAAATAACAACTGTATTGTATTCTACTTTAAAATGTACCTGTTTTTGGCTGGGCCTAAAGGAATAAAAACAACAGCCCGTATCTTGGTTTTTTTTAAAAAGGATGGTTTATTTTAAGATTTCTCCCCAATTTTGTTTTTTTTTCTAAGTGGTTTTACAATTAAAAGGGCCCAAAAAACACTGGAAATTTTAAACATCAGCTATAAACTAATGAATTCAGGGCTTGGAAGTTAAAACCTTTTGGGGTAAATTTTAAAGCCATCCACAACCAATAAGACCCCACTAATTATTGTATTATTTTATAAAAATAGTTTTAACCCCCTTTTTATTTGGGGTTAAATTTACTGAAACTGGCTTTCAAGTTTGGGCCCAGAAAATGCAATTTTTTTTTTTACAAAAATTTACAAACTTAAATTTAGAAAAGGGATTTTTTCTATAGAAAAATTTAAAACAGGTTCATAAAAAATTTTTTCAAGTGCTAGTGATTAACCAGCTAAAACTTTGTTTTTAGGTTTAGCCCAAAATTGGATCTGTTTTCTAACAAGGTTGAACAGTTTTTTGCTGTTATGAACACACCAATTTCGTCTGTCTCCAACGTTTGAAAAAAAAAAACCTTTTAGCCCTGTCCCCTTTGTTCAATTTGAAATCAAATAGCCTACCTTAATTTTCCAGAAAGAGGAAAAAGAGTTGCCAAAAAATTCCCCTTTCAAATGAATTCAGAAGTAAATTTAGACCCCCCCTTTTTTTCCATATATTCAAACACATTTCAGTTTTTCTGTCTTTATCTATAAAAAGTTAAATTTTGGTGTGGGAAAAGGGAAAAAAATTGGTTTTTTATTGAAATAAAACAGTTTTTAAGAAGGTTTTTTCGGGAAAAAAAACAAAGGGGCCCCCGGGGCCTAACAAAAAATGCAACCTTGTACTAAAAGGTTTTTTAGTCATTTTTGTGAATTCTGAAATCTACTGTAAGTGCACTTAAAATTTTTTTAATTTAAAATGTGAAAATTTGTGCTAATGTGAAATTAAAAAATGGTTTTTTTTGTCAATGCTTTGCTACCCGATCTAATAATTTTTAGACAAAAAGAAAGGGCCAGAACTGTCAAGACAAAACTTTTTTGAAACTGTTTCTCAATTTCCACAGGACGGGCTAGAAATTTAAAACTGAGGCCCGTAAACATAAAAGTGAGAACAAACCCAGCCTGCCCTCTCCTTCCAAACGGGGTCCCAAAACCTTTTCAGTATGGGGCCTGATTGCACGTGGAGGGCCCTTTTTCCCAAGGGGGATCCAGAGATTTGGCATCATGAAGCTGGGGAAAACTGCAGGCAAACACTGGAAACTGAATGTCAAAATTTAAAAAATGAAGAAAAGGAAAAAAGAAGATTGGGGGAAACGGTTTTTTCATGGAAGAGCCGGGGTTTAAACTAAATATAATTTAATTTTTTTTTTTTGTTTAAACAGTGGGAAAAATACAGCCCCCAGTCAAAAATGTGGGAAAAACCCTTTCTCCTTCAAGGGTTTTTCCCAAATTTTTTCTATTTTCTAAAATTGGGGAAAAAATAGTGAGAAAATCTAAAAATATAAAAAAAACCAATTTTGGAAAACATGAGTAACCCAAAAAGGTTTAAACAAATCAAAAATATTTTTAGATTTTGATTCTTTTAAAAATAGGGCCCCCCTTTGCCTTTTAACAAAATTTGCACACTCCTTGGGATTCTCTCAACCGCTTTACCGGAAAAGCTTTTGCCAAACAGCTTGAAGAAATTTAAACCCAAAAGCTGGGGCACTTGTTGGGTTCTTTTCCTTCCCTTTTTGCGGGGCCCAAATATCCCCAAACCCTCCCCCCAAAAATTTTTGGGGTGAGGTCGGTTGATTGTGGAGGCCAGGTCAAAGGGTGCAGCATCCATCACTCTCCTTCTTTGGGCAAAAAGCCCTTACCCCAGTCTGGAGGGGTGTTTGGGGGCATTGTCCTATTGAAAAAAAAAATTAAACCCAAAATATGCCCCAAAACCCAAAAATGGGGATGGGGGTATCGCCTTTCAGACTGCTTTTGGGAAACCATGGGTGGTTAAAATGTGCCTTGGGAAATTTAAAAAAATCACCAGCAAAAACACCATTTACACCTTCCTCCTCCTGCTTCACGTGGGAACCCCCACTGTGAGATTCGGGTTAAACCCACTCTGTGTGTTTACCCAAAACCCCCTGCGGTTTTGGGAAACCAAAAAATCTCAAATTTGGACACATCGACCAAAAGGGCGATTTCCACGGTCTAATGTCCCTTTCTCATGGGGTTTTTTGGCCCCAACAAGTTTTTCCTTTCATGTTGGTGTCCTTTAATAGTGGTTTTTTTGGCAGCAAATTTGGGCCATGAAAGGCCCCGATTCACACAGTCTCCTCCGGGAAAAGTTGATGTTGAGGGTGTGTCTGTTACTTGAACTATTTTGAGGGATTTATTTGGGCGGCCCAATTTTTTGAGGGTGGTAACTCTAAAAGAACTTTTTTCCTTTTGCAGGGAGAGGTTTAACCCCGGGTCCCTTTCCTTTTTAAGTGGCGGTCCTCATGAGAGCCCTTTCAAACATAACCCCTTTAAAGGTTTTTGCGACTGGGCCTTTAAGAAACTTAAAATAATGATGGGGGTGTTTGTTTTTCTTTGCTTAATTTTAGCTGTTCTTGCAATAAAATGGAAAAGGGCTTTTTCCCAAATGGGCTATCTTTCTATAAACCCCCCCTACCCTTTTCACAACACAAAATGATTGGCTCAAACGCCCTTAAGACATTCCAAAATTAAATTTTAAAAAAAGGCACACCTTTTTGATTTTTAAATTTCCCAAGATGTTTTTCAAAGCTTTTTCATCCAAAAGGGGAAAGGTTTTTTCCCTTTCTTTTGAAGAAAAATTTACATTTAAAAAATATTTTTTGAATTAGTTTAAACCCTTTTTTTGGTTAAATACAAAGATTCCATTTTGTGTTAATTTCCAAAATTTTCCCAAAACTATTAGAAAAAAAAGTTAAAAATAAAGAACCCCTGAAATTTTGGGGAAAAAGGGTTGGGTTCCCCCAAAAACCTTTTTAATGGTTTTTGTAGGGGAAATTTTGGGAAAAATCTATTTGGTTTAAATCCGGACCCCTCAAAATCTAGTGGCCTTGGCTCCGTTCCTCTTTTTAAAAAGTTAGCCCCCCAGGGATTGTGGAGCTCCCACCAAAAATAACAGTAAACCCAAACCCATTTCGGGGCCAAGTCAACCCCTGAATTAGATGATTTAACAAGAAGAAAGAGATATATTTTTTTTGGGGCCAAACAAGAAAAGGGCCCGAAAATGTCCCAAGGGCAATACTTTTTGTTTTTCTGTTTTTTTCATTTCCCCAGGAAGACTAGAATTAAAAACTGAGGCCTGTAAACATCAAATTTGTTGGAAAAACAAACCCAGCATGCCCCCTCTTCCCCTTCCCCAAACTTTAAATCCCAAACCCTTTTCAGCACGGGTCCCTGATTGGCCGGGCAGTGGAGCCCAGTTTGGCTAAGGCCCCAAAACCAGAAATGGCCCCTCAGTGAGCTGGGAAACTGCAGTCAAAAAACCCCCGGGGTGAATGTCAAAATTAAAAGGGGGAAGAAAAGGGGGAAAAAAGATTGTTGGGAAATCTGTTTTTTCATGGTAAGAGGGAGGGTTTTTTCTAACTAAGTTTGTTGGAAAATGATTTGGGAAAACAAAACACCCTGGGCCCCTATACGTGCATTCAAAAGATTCCCACCCCTGGACTTTTTAGATATTTTGTTTTTGTTAAAAGCCTTATTGTAAAATTGTGAAATTGTTTTTTTTTCCTTTATCAAACTACCACATTACCCCTAATGACAAAGCAAAACAGGTTTTTATCAATTGTTGCAAAAAAAAAACAACTGAAAAAATCACATTTACAAAATGACTTTCTACTCTGTGAGAGGGAAAATGTTTTAAACCCTAGGAGCGAAAAGTAGCCCACATGAGAAAATGATTTTTAAAAGTTGACGAATTTAAAATGAATTTCTTTCCCTTTTTCTCGGGTTCCCGAGTCCTCCAAGGGGTTTACTGATTTAAAATCCTTTAAAGGGAAATTTCTGTAATTTCTTTTACTCTGCGGTGGGAAGGGTCTAAAACCCAAAGGGGCCCCCAACCCCAAAATAAGGGTCAAGAGGCAATTAAATCCCCTTTCCCAAATTTTTGGGCCTTTCCCGGAAAGGGGGCTATCCAAAAGAAAAAAAATTCTCAAAGAATTTTGGGGTGATCATCATTAGGGGCCCCTAAAAAATTAACCAGATTTAAAATTTCTCATTAAAAAGAGTTTTCCCGGATCAAAATGTTCTACCAGCGGGATCAGTTTAATAGTTTTCCAAATTTAAAAGAACAGATTTGTGAATTAAAACCCTAAACCCCCCAAAAAAGAGAGGGAAAAAAAGGTGCTACTATGGGCCCCCTTTTCATCCCTGGGATAAATTTAAGTCTCACCCCTTCAACCAAGTGAGTTATTTAGGGAAACCCCAATGGTTAATGAAATTTTTTTAAGCCTATAATAACATGTTTTTAAAACCCTTGGTTATAAATTTACAAACTCCACCGACTTCCACAAGTAAATTTTAAAATTTTTCATTTGAAGTCTTTAACCAAGATGTAAAAAGGGAAAAAGCTTTAGGGGAAAGGCATATCTAAAATATGTTTATTAAACCCAAAAAAAAAGGGGCCGCAAAAGGGAAAATTTTGTAGGAGGAAAAATATTTAAAGATCTGTTGGAAAAAACAAACAAAATCTATCCCCAACAACCCAAAGGGGCCCCTCTAGCAAAAGATATGTGAAAAAATCCCTATTTTTTGTGATCAGGCCTTAATGGGAGGTGGGTAAAAGGGGAAACCCCTCCTATGAAAAGGCCCCCTGGGGGTTTGCCCAAAAAAACCTAAAGGACCCTGACCATTAGAAACAAAATTATCTGGTCTGATGAAACCAAAAATTTAAAAATTTGGGGTGAATGCCAAGGGGTCCCGTCTGGAGGGGGTTTCCCGGCACCATCCCCAAAGGCGAAACCCGGGGGGGGCAGCAAACATAATGTGGGGGGGGGTTTTTTTTTTGTGGCAGGGGTGGAAGACTAAAATCGGATCGGGGGAAAGAAAAAAAAACGGAGCCCAAAATAAAAGAAAACCCGAAAAAAGCTTGGGGGTTGGGGACACTACCCTCTTTCCTGACAACTTGAAAAGGATCTGCAGAGAAAATCCCCAAAAAACAGGTATGCCAAGCTTTTAGCTTCATACCCAAGAAGACTTTGGGGGTAAACAGCCAAGGTGCTTCAACAAAAACTGAGTAAAGTCCCCGAATAAAATTTTTTTTTTTTTTATTTATTATTTATTTTTCAAAAAATTTTTGGCAAACCAGACAGGGTCAAACAGGGGAAAATTTTTCCAAAACCCTTTTTCCCCCTTTTATTTATTTTAGAAAAAACCTTAAAAAAAATGGCTGTGTTTCGTGAGGCCCTTTCACTTGGGGGTGACTTTTTTGCAACATATTCAGCTCTATTTCCTTTTTCAGACCTAAATTTAACTGTGGGGGGAGGGGCCCCGGGGATGAACCCCTGGAAGGAGTGGTGGGGGGAAGCAGTGTTTTTTGGGGAGGGAGGGGTTATGGGCTAGTCTAAAAGAAAGGGGTACGTCCTGCAGTAGTCAAAATAGAACCCGGGGCAGAGTGAGGATTTAATTACCCTTCTGTGAGGAACTCCGAGTTTGGCCTTTCCCCCCAAAGGATTATTAAAGGGGGGGTTTTTCTGGGGCCCCGTTTGGGAGTGAGATTTTTTAGAGAGGGAAAGGGATCCTATGTGTGTCAGGGTTTGGTGGAGAAGAGGTTGGGGACTTTTTTGGGGTTGGTGAAGGTAACTGAGTGGACCCCCGTTTATTATTTTTTGTTTCTTTCCCCTTCCCGTCCAAAAGGGAGGGGGGGGCGCTGCGGAATTTCCCGGGTTAGAGAAGGGAAATTTTGACTTGAATTTCCTTTTCCGGAAAACCCGGGTTGGGATTGAAAGGAGTGAAACGGGGTTAGGGTTTAAAATGTTGAGGTGTGCAGTTGAAATGGAAGATTCCCTGGGCTGGACACCCTCCGTTTTTGGGGGAACTAGATCCTGCGGGGGAGAGCGTGGGGGGGAAAAAAATAATTACCCTTATCTGTCATTGCTGGATTTTGGTTTTCATAGTTCCCCCCCCCCGAATGTAAAGGAGGAATGTCCCGTTATCCCCCGGGGCGAATTTTTGGGTTTTGGGAAAAACTTTCAGTGTTGTTTTGGGGTGAAGTTTTTTTGGGCCCTTTTTTGCAGCAGTGGGGGGGCGTGAAAATGCCCAGATGTTTACAATTGTGCAGGAAAGGGGAGAGATGAAAAAAGTTGGTACGGTGGAGAAAAATCTGTTTTGTTAGTTTTTGGGGGGGGCAAACCCGGGGTGGAGATTTAGGGGGTCAGGTGGGGAGAAAGGCAGATTGTGGTTTCCCCTTTTTAGCTCCAAAATGTAGCCAAAATTTGGTTTTAAACATGGAAATTGTAACGGGGAGTGGGTTCGACCCCGGGGAAAACCCCCTACGTAAAAAAAGTAAGGGGCCAAAATTTATGTAAGTCTCTTTGGATAAAAGCGTTTGTTTTAATTTGGGTTAAAATTATTAATGATTATTTTTTTATAATTTAGGTTGCCAGGGGTTTCAGTAGTAACATTTAAAAAGTTGGGGCAGAAGCAGTGAAGGGGTTTGTTACGGAAGGGTGGGGACAAGGGTGAGGGATCTTGAGAGGATTCCTGTGAGTAAGGGGAGACCAAGAGGGGGTGAGGAAGAATATGTGCCTTAGTGGGGCTTTTTTGCATTTTTTTAAACATGGTTTGTTAATTGTTAAAATTTCAGAAAAATTTACAAAAAGTCCCAGAAAAAAAAGGCTGTGGTGGCAGCGGCAGAGAAGACTTGGGGTTGCGAGGAAATTTTCTGAGAAAAAGCTGCAGGGGTGTTTTAGTGGGGAGTGGTTTTGGCTAGGGGGGGGGGCTAGATGGGGTTTTAAAAAGGGGAATGGGGGGGGGTGGGTTTTGTCGTGGAAAAACCCCAGAAGGGGGCTCAAAGGGCAAAAGAGGGCCCCTTTTTTTTGGAGAGGTTCCAACAAACGTAAAAGCACCATAGTACCGTCCGGGGCGGGGGCTCTCCGGGGGGAGTCCCGTTAGTTGTCCCATATAAGCTTACACAGACAAGTTATATTTGCATGTTTTGCTTTATTTTATAATTTAAATTTAAATTTTTAACATTTTGGGTTTCCCGAAAGTGAAACCCCAACCCAAAACCTCACAAGGGGTTCTTCTCTCCAAGCTGAGCCTTGAACTGAGAAAAATTCCTTTTTGGGTCCGCCCGAACAATGTTCTGGGGGACTTTCCCAAATTTGGGCCCGAGGAAAAGGGGCCAAAACTGCCGAAAACCAAAAAACCCTTACCCTCCATTTTTTTTGAGAAAGGGTAATACTGCAATTTTGTTTTAATTACCGTAAACAATGATTTAAAATTTTCCCGTGAGGGAAAAAAGTAAATTTGGGTCCCCCGCTGATTTTTTTAGGTTTGCCCACTGACAAAGACAGGGTCAGTTATACTTTTAAAGGTAGGGTTTATTGAACGTGAGAGAACCGAAAACAACAACAAAAATCCAGAAAAAACCCTGTTTTAAAAATGTTATAAATTATTTGCATTTTAAAAGAGGGAAAATATTTTTTTGACCCCCCTCAAACAGAAGATTTTGGCTCCCAGGGGTTTTTTTTAATTTCAGGGTTAAAAAAGCTGAGATCAGAAGCACCTCTTTAAAAGGGGGGCTCCCTAAATCTCAGTTTTTTACCTGTATAAAAGACACCTGTCCACAGAAGCAAACAATCAATCAGATTCCCAAAAATCTCCCCCCATGGCCAAACGCAGGACAAAATTGTAGAACCCACACCAAAGGGTTTAAATGGGCTACAAAACCCCCTCAGCAAGCAGCTTTTGAGAAAGGGGACCCAGTTGGGGGCGATTATTCGCAAATGGAAGAAAACAAAAAAACTTTCAATCTCCCCCCCGGGGCCCGGGGCTCCTGCAAAATCTCACCTCGTTGGGGTTGCAATGATCATGAGGAATGGTTTAGGATCAGCCCAGAAATAAACGGGATTCTTTTCAAGGGTCTCAAGGCACCCGGGACCATAGTCCCCCAAAAAACTTTTTGGGAACACACTCCGCCGGAAGGAAATGAAACCCCGCAGCGCCCGCAAGGGTTCCCCGCTCAAGAAAGGGAAAATATCCGGGGTTGTCTGAAAATTTCCCAAAGGGGCATTTGGGGAAAAATTCAGAACGGGGAAACTGGGGTGAAAGGTTGTGGGGCAGATAGGGCCAAAATGGATTTCTTTGCATCAACTCAAATCGCCGTTTTGTAAAGGGGGAGGGAAAACTCCTATGGGGCCCCCAAAACACCCTCCCCACCGTTTAAACATGGAGGTGGAAAATTAGCTTTGGTGGTGTTTTTTGCTAAGGGGGGCAGGACAACTTCACCGCATCCAAAAAGGGGGATGGCCCGGGGCCCTGTACCGTCAAATTTGGGTGAGAAACCCCCTTCCCTCAGCCCGGGCATTTAAAAAGGGGTTTTGGAAGGGGATTCCCCCATGACAGTAACCCAAAAAAAACAACGGCCCCAAAACAACAAAGGAGTGGCTCCCCAAGGGGAAAAACCAAATTAAAGGTCCTGGAAAATGGCCTTTGCCCGTCTCCAGACCCTAATCCCATTGGGAAAAACTGTGGGGGGAAACGAAAAGGGTTTGAGTTTCCAAAAAGGCACCTCAAACCTAATGACTTTGGGGAAGATTTTGCAAAGAAGTTGGAACCCAAAAAACCTCCTGAGATTTTGTGCAAACCTGGTGGCCAACTACAAAAAAAATCTGACCTCTGAAAGGGAAACAAGGGTTTTGGGCCCCCAATTACTAAACCAGTTTTGGGAAAAGGGGTCCCCAATACTTTTTCCCCCATTAAAAAAAGGCCAAAGATCATTTTTAAAAACATTTTGACATGGTTTTTCAGGATTTCTTTTTGGTTTTTTCTGTCTCCACTGTTCAAAAAAAAAACCTACCATTAAAAATTTTAGACCAGATCATGTCTTTGTCAGGGGGGCAAACGTACAAAAAACACAGGGGATAAAATACTTTTTTCCTCATGGGAAAATGGTTTTACACCCTTTTTGCCACATTTTTTTTTTTAACTTTGGGGTTTTCTAGAGTGATCAGAAAAGTTTGACTAAAAATGAAGTAAACAAAAAAGCCAATTTTTTTAAAAAGGGGTTTTATTAAAAGAGTCTGGTAAATTTCTAAACCCTTTTTGATGTGAGTGGAGGATGATTGGCTTTTTTCATCTGGGATGCTTGCCCCTTTGGGGGTTTTTGGGTGGGTTTTTATAAAGAAAATTTTTGAACCTTTTGGGAAAAAGAAAAAAAGGGGGGTTTTATAAAAATACAATTGATTGACATGTATACACCCAACTGCCCGTTCTTTTGTTGTTCACAAAGGAACCCCTGTTGAGGGCATTTTCTACATCCCAAAAAGCAAAAAACAGGAAAAATCACAGAGCTAAGGGTCTCACATCTGCCCAATTTGGAAAGGGGGAGTTTTCCAAATTTTATCAAAGTTAAAAAACACCTTTCCAAAAAACCCACAGGGGAGAATCTGAATTCCCGGTACTGACTGTGGGAAAAAATTTCACAATATCAAAAAGGGTCTGGGAAAGTTCCTCAGGGGGGCACATGGAGAGAAAAATTTTTACTCCTGCTCTGGGCTGTGTAAAAAGCTTCCAAAAAAACAAAACTGAGCTAAAAGTTTCAGCAAGAACACCCCACAGGGGAGGAAGCCTTACTCCTGCTCTGGGCTGTGGGGCGAGTTTTTCTCAACTGGGCCACTTAAAAAAAACCCCTGAAAGTATTTCATACAGGAGAAAAGCCCAAATCCTGCAATGACTGTGGGAAAAGGGGTTTTTCTCAGCAGGAAAACTTGAAATCCCCACCCAAAGGATACACCAGGAGAGAAGCCTTACTCCCGGGTCTGCTGTGGGGTTTAAATTTTTTTCCAATCTTTGCAAAAAAAAAATACATGAAAAATAAAACACAAAAGGGGGAGAATACCCCTTTTTCCCGCTCCCGACTGTGGGACCAAAAATTTCTCTCGACCCGGACAACTTAAAACAACATGAACGTAAAACACACAGGAGAAAGCCTTAACTCCTGCTCTGGGGCTGTGGGAAGAGTTTCTTTTCACAGGAAACCCCTTTTTAAAAAATCTGAACGTTAAAACACAGGAGAGAACCTTTTTCCTGCCTTGGGCTGTTAAAATGCTTCACAACATCAACCCCGGACCCAAAACTTTTCATTTTGAAAAACACACAGGAGGAACCTTTCTCCTGCTCTTATTTTGGGGAAAAGTTTTTTCTCAACTGGGGGAAAAATTAAAAAAACACCCCGTATTCCCCAAGGAGGAAAAAGTTTTACTCCCGCTTAACTGTGGGAAAAAGTTCTTCAAATGGGCAATTAAAACAAAATGAAGTAACACACAAGGGGAGAAAACTTTAAATGCTGCTCTGGGCTGGGGGGAGAGTTTTGCTCAACCGGGGGGCTTTAAAAAAAAAAAACCCCCGTATACACAAAGGAGAGAAGGGTTAACCCCCTGTCTGACTTGGGAAGAGTTTTTCTCGAACCCGGGCCCCTTAAAAATCCTTTCCCTATTTCATACAGGGAGAAAGCCATACTCCTGCAATTTCTGGGAAAGGGTTTTTCTCACAGGAAAGCTTAAATCCCCCAACGGATAAACCCAGGGGAAAAAAGCCTTACCCTGCTCCCGACTGGTAAAACCTTCAAAAAAATCAAATGAGGGTAAAAGTTCCCTCAGGAAACACACAGGGGGGAGAAGCCTTTCCTGCTTGGGCTGGGGGCGAGTTTCTCTCAAATGGGCCACTTAAAAAAAACCCCTGAACGTTTTACATACAGGAGAGAAGGCCCCAACCCCCCTCAATGACTGTGGGAAGAGTTTTTTCCCCGGGCTGGGCCCCCTTAAAAATACATGAACGGTATACATCCCGGAAGAAGCCTACTCCTGCAAATGACCGTGGGAAAAAGGGGGTTTTTCCCCAGCAGGAAAACTTGAAATCACACCAAGGGGTACCACAGGGAAGAAGCCTTTTCTCCTTTTCCTTTTGGGGAGGTTCCTTTCAAATATGGCCCCTTAAAAATACATGAACGTATACACACAGGGGGAAAGCCCTTTTGCCCGCTCTGAAATGGGGGGGAAGTTTTTTCTCAACGGGGGGCTTTAAAAAAACACCCCCGGTTTTCCCCCACGGAGAGAAGCCTTACTCCTGT
>JAGTTL010000776.1:0-7500 GCA_036851935.1 Coregonus suidteri
AGCTAACAGACGCAGTAGATGTGATTGGCTGAGGAGCTAACAGACGCAGTAGATGTGATTGGCTGAGAGCTAACAGTGATAGATGTGATTGGCTGAGGAGCTAACAGACGCAGTAGATGTGATTGGCTGAGGAGCTAACAGACGTAGTAGATGTGATTGGCTGAGGAGCTAACAGACGCAGTAGATGTGATTGGCTGAGGAGCTAACAGACGCAGTAGATGTGATTGGCTGAGGAGCTAACAGACATAGTAGATGTGATTGGCTGAGGGCCAGGGAGCAGGTGTTGGAATGGGTCCACATTCCAAATGACATTTCACATCCTTAAAATAAAGTGGTGATCCTAACTGACCTAATACAGGGAATATTTACTAGGATTAAATGTCAGGAATTGTGAAAAACTGAGTTTAAATGTATTTGGCTAAGGTGTACAGTGAGGGAAACAAAAGTATTTGATCCCCTGCTGATTTTGTACGTTTGCCCACTGACAAAGACATGATCAGTCTATAATTTTAATGGTAGGTTTATTTGAACAGTGAGAGACAGAATAACAACGGTGAAGTTGTCCTGTCCCCTTAGCAGAAAAACACCCCCAAAGCATAATGTTTCCACCTCCATGTTTGACGGTGGGGATGGTGTTCTTGGGGTCATAGGCAGCATTCCTCCTCCTCCAAACACGGCAAGTTGAGTTGATGCCAAAGAGCTCAATTTTGGTCTCATCTGACCACAACACTTTCACCCAGTTCTCCTCTGAATCATTCAGATGTTCTTGGCAAACTTCAGACGGGCCTGTATATGTGCTTTCTTGAGCAGGGGGACCTTGCGGGCGCTGCAGGATTTCAGTCCTTCACGGCATAGTGTGTTGCCAATTGTTTTCTTGGTGACTATGGTCCCAGCTGCCTTGAGATCATTGACAAGATCCTCCTGTGTAGTTCTGGGCTGATTCCTCACCGTTTTAATGATCATTGCAACTCCACGAGGTGAGATCTTGCATGGAGCCCCAGGCTGAGGGAGATTGACAGTTATTTTGTGTTTCTTCCATTTGCGAATAATCGCACCAACTGTTGCCACCTTCTCACCAAGGTGCTTGGCGATGGTCTTGTAGCCCATTCCAGCCTTGTGTAGGTCTACAATCTTGTCCCTGACATCCTTGGAGAGCTCTTTGGTCTTGGCATTGGTGGAGAGTTTGGAATCTGATTGATTGATTGCTTCTGTTACCTATATAAAAGACACCTGTCCACAAACTGAGATTAGGAGCACTCACTTTAACAGTGTGCTCCTAATCTCAGCTCGTTACCTGTATAAAAGACACCTGGGAGCCAGAAATCTTTCTGATTGAGAGGGGGTCAAATACTTATTTCCCTCATTAATATGCAAATCAATTTATAACATTTTTGACATGCATTTTTCTGGATTTTGTTGTTGTTATTCTGTCTCTCACTGTTCAAATAAACCTACCATTAAAATTATAGACTGATAATTTTTTTGTCAGTGGGCAAACGTACAAAATCAGCAGGGGATCAAATTATTTTTTCCCTCACTGTATACACATAGATGTTTTACTGTGTGGGTATGTATGGATATAGATGTTTTACTGTGTGGGTATACATACAGTGGGGAGAACAAGTATTTGATACACTGCTGATTTTGCAGGTTTTCCTACTTACAAAGCATGTAGAGGTCTGCAATTTTTATCATAGGTACACTTCAACAAAAATCCAGAAAATCAAATTGTATGATTTTTAAGTAATTAATTTGCATTTTATTGCATGACATAAGTATTTGATCACCTACCAACCAGTAAGAATTCCGGCTCTCACAGACCTGTTAGTTTTTCTTTAAGAAGCCCTCCTGTTCTCCACTCATTACCTGTATTAACTGCACCTGTTTGAACTCGTTACCTGTATAAAAGACACCTGTCCACACACTCAATCAAACAGACTCCAACCTCTCCACAATGGCCAAGAACAGAGAGCTGTGTAAGGACATCAGGGATACAATTGTAGACCTGCACAAGGCTGGGATGGGCTACAGGACAATAGGCAAGCAGATTGGTGAGAAGGCAACAACTGTTGGCGCAATTATTAGAAAATGGAAGGAGTTCAAGATGACGGTCAATCACCCTCGGTCTGGGGCTCCATGCAAGATCTCACCTCGTGGGGCATCAATGATCATGAGGAAGGTGAGGGATCAGTCCAGAACTACACGGCAGGACCTGGTCAATGACCTGAGAGCTGGGACCACAGTCTCAAAGAAAACCATTAGTAACACACTATGCCGTCATGGATTAAAATCCTGCAGCGCACGCAAGGGCCCCCTGCTCAAGCCAGCGCATGTCCAGGCCCGTCTGAAGTTTGCCAATGACCATCTGGATGATCCAGAGGAGGAATGGGAGAAGGTCATGTGGTCTGATGAGACAAAAATAGAGCTTTTTGGTCTAAACTCCACTCGCCGTGTTTGGAGGAAGAAGAAGGATGAGTACAACCCCAAGAACACCATCCCAACCGTGAAGCATGGAGGTGGAAACATCATTCTTTGGGGATGCTTTTCTGCAAAGGGGACAGGACGACTGCACCGCATTGAGGGGAAGATGGATGGGGCCATGTATCACAAGATCTTGGCCAACAACCTCCTTTCCTCAGTAAGAGCATTGAAGATGGGTCGTGGCTGGGTCTTCCAGCATGACAACGAGCCGAAACACACAGCCAGGGCAACTAAGGAGTGGCTCCGTAAGAAGCATCTCAAGGTCCTGGAGTGGCCTAGCCAGTCTCCAGACCTGAACCCAATAGAAAATCTTTGGAGGGAGCTGAAAGTCAGTATTGCCCAGCGACAGCACCAAAACCTGAAGGATCTGGAGAAGGTCTGTATGGAGGAGTGAGCCAAAATCCCTGCTGCATTGTGTGCAAACCTGGTCAAGACCTACAGGAAACATATGATCTCTGTAAATGCAAACAAAGGTTTCTGTACCAAATATTAAGTTCTGCTTTTCTGATCTATCAAATACTTATGTCATGCAATAAAATGCAAATTAATTATTATTATTTTATTTTTTTACTGTGTGGGTATGCTTTGCTGTGTGGTATGTATGGATATACACTACCGTTCAAAAGTTTGGGATCACTTAGAAATTTTTGTTTGAATAGGAAATACACTGCTCAAAAAAATTAAGGGAACACAAAAATAACACATCCTAGACCTGAATGAATGAAATAATCTTATTAAATACTTTTTTCTTTACATAGTTGAATGTGCTGACAACAAAATCACACAAAAATTATCAATGGAAATCAAATTTATCAACCCATGGAGGTCTGGATTTGGAGTCACCCTCAAAATTAAAGTGGACCACACTACAGGCTGATCCAACTTTGATGTAATGTCCTTAAAACAAGTCAAAATGAGGCTCAGTAGTGTGTGTGGCCTCCACGTGCCTGTATGACCTCCCTACAACGGCTGGGCATGCTCCTGATGAGGTGGCGGATGGTCTCCTGAGGGATCTCCTCCCAGACCTGGACTAAAGCATCCGCCAACTCCTGGACAGTCTGTGGTGCAACGTGGCGTTGGTGGATGGAGCGAGACATGATGTCCCAGATGTGCTCAATTGGATTCAGGTCTGGGGAACAGGCGGGCCAGTCCATAGCATCAATGCCTTCCTCTTGCAGGAACTGCTGACACACTCCAGCCACATGAGGTCTAGCATTGTCTTGCATTAGGAGGAACCCAGGGCCAACCGCACCAGCATATGGTCTCACAAGGGGTCTGAGGATCTCATCTCGGTACCTAATGGCAGTCAGGCTACCTCTGGCGAGCACATGGAGGGCTGTGCGGCCCCCCAAAGAAATGCCACCCCACACCATGACTGACCCACCGCCAAACCGGTCATGCTGGAGGATGTTGCAGGCAGCAGAACGTTCTCCACGGCGTCTCCAGACTCTGTCACGTCTGTCACGTGCTCAGTGTGAACCTGCTTTCATCTGTGAAGACCACAGGGCGCCAGTGGCGAATTTGCCAATCTTGGTGTTCTCTGGCAAACGTCATGCACGGTGTTGGGCTGTAAGCACAACCCCCACCTGTGGACGTCGGGCCCTCATACCACCCTCATCGAGTCTGTTTCTGACCGTTTGAGCAGACACACATGCACATTTGTGGCCTGCTGGAGGTCATTTTGCAGGGCTCTGGCAGTGCTCCTCCTGCTCCTCCTTGCACAAAGGCGGAGGTAGCGGTCCTGCTGCTGGGTTGTTGCCCTCCTACGGCCTCCTCCACATCTCCTGATGTACTGGCCTGTCTCCTGGTAGCGCCTCCATGTTCTGGACACTACGCTGACAGACACAGCAAACCTTCTTGCCACAGCTCGCATTGATGTGCCATCCTGGATGAGCTGCACTACCTGAGCCACTTGTGTGGGTTGTAGACTCCGTCTCATGCTACCACTAGCGTGAAAGCACCGCCAGCATTCAAAAGTGACCAAAACATCAGCCAGGAAGCATAGGAACTGAGAAGTGGTCTGTGGTCACCACCTGCAAAACAGTCCTTTATTGGGGGTGTCTTGCTAATTGCCTATAATTTCCACCTGTCTATTCCATTTGCACAACAGCATGTGAAATTTATTGTCAATCAGTGTTGCTTCCTAAGTGGACAGTTTGATTTCACAGAAGTGTGATTGACTTGGAGTTACATTGTGTTGTTTAAGTGTTCCCTTTATTTTTTTGAGCAGTGTATAACAAAATGCAAAGGAAATGTAGTCATTGACAAGGTTAGAAATTATTATTTTTAATTAAAATAATAATTGTGTCCTTCAAACGTTGCTTTCGTCAAAGAATCCTCCATTTGCAGCAATTACAGCCTTGCAGACCTTTAGCATTCTAGTTGTCAATTTGTTGAGGTAATCTGAAGAGATTTCACCCCATGATTCCTGAAGCACCTCCCACAAGTTGGATTGGCTTGATGGGCACTTCTTACGTACCATACGGTCAAGCTGCTCCCACAACAGCTCAATAGGGTTGAGATCCGGTGACTGTGCTGGCCACTCCATTATAGACAGAATACCAGCTGACTGCTTCATCCCTAAATAGTTGTTACATAGTTTGTAGCTGTGTTTTGGGTCATTGTCCTGTTGTAGGAGGAAATTGGCTCCAATCAAGGACATTTCTAAGTGACCGCAAACTTTTGAAAACAAGGACATTTCTAAGTGACCCCAAACTTTTGAACGGTAGTGTAGATGTTTTACTGTGTGGGTATGTATTTTTTCATTCTTCCTCAAAGTGGCGTTTGAAACACTTTCCCACACTGAAACGTACGGCTTTGGCCTTTAAAGAGTAGCACACACGATAAAGCCATTGACTCAGCCTGTATGTTCTGGTCCAGATGTTAACAGGGTTAACTCAGCCTGTATGTTCTGGTCCAGATGTTAACAGGGTTGACTCAGACGGCATGTTCTGGTCCAGATGTTAACAGGGTTAACAGCCTGTATGTTCTGGTCCAGATGTTAACAGGGTTGACTCAGACGGTATGTTCTGGTCCAGATGTTAACAGGGTTAACTCAGCCTGTATGTTCTGGTCCAGATGTTAACAGGGTTGACTCATCCTGTATGTTCTGGTCCAGATGTTAACAGGGTTAACAGCATGTATGTTCTGGTCCAGATGTTAACAGGGTTGACTCAGACGGCATGTTCTGGTCCAGATGTTAACAGGGTTAACAGCCTGTATGTTCTGGTCCAGATGTTAACAGGGTTGACTCATCCTGTATGTTCTGGTCCAGATGTTAACAGGGTTAACAGCCTGTATGTTCTGGTCCAGATGTTAACAGGGTTGACTCAGACGGTATGTTCTGGTCCAGATGTTAACAGTGTTAACTCAGCCTGTATGTTCTGGTCCAGATGTTAACAGGGTTAACTCAGCATGTATGTTCTGGTCCAGATGTTAACAGGGTTAACTCAGCCTGTATGTTCTGGTCCAGATGTTAACAGGGTTAACTCAGCCTGTATGTTCTGGTCCAGATGTTAACAGGGTTAACTCAGCCTGTATGTTCTGGTCCAGATGTTAACAGGGTTAACTCAGCCTGTATGTTCTGGTCCAGATCTTAACAGGGTTAACAGCCTGTATGTTCTGGTCCAGATGTTAACAGGGTTGACTCAGCCTGTATGTTCTGGTCCAGATGTTAACAGGGTTAACAGCCTGTATGTTCTGGTCCAGATGTTAACAGGGTTGACTCAGCCTGTATGTTCTGGTCCAGATGTTAACAGGGTTAACAGCATGTATGTTCTGGTCCAGATGTTAACAGGGTTGACTCAGACGGTATGTTCTGGTCCAGATGTTAACAGGGTTAACAGCCTGTATGTTCTGGTCCAGATGTTAACAGGGTTGACTCAGACGGTATGTTCTGGTCCAGATGTTAACAGGGTTAACTCAGACTGTATGTTCTGGTCCAGATGTTAACAGGGTTGACTCATCCTGTATGTTCTGGTCCAGATGTTAACAGGGTTAACAGCCTGTATGTTCTGGTCCAGATGTTAACAGGGTTAACTCAGACTGTATGTTCTGGTCCAGATGTTAACAGGGTTAACTCAGCCTGTATGTTCTGGTCCAGATGTTAACAGGGTTTATCTGTACAGTACGCTGACCCACAGAACCCCTAATCAGTCACATTAACACAACACTCAGAGAGAGAGAGAGAGAGAGAGAGAGAGAGAGAGAGAGAGAGAGAGAGAGAGAGAGAGAGAGAGAGAGAGAGAGAGATGGAAAAACACTAAGGGCTGCCATTAGTGGGGTTAGATTAATCATTTCACAGCACTCATATCATATATGCCCAACGAGATATCTGATGGTCCACTGGTTCTGCTGACTGTGTAAATATTACTATACGGTAGTTTTATACACATTAATATCACATTATAAAACACTGTACTGAATGAGCCTAGGAGAGGAGGGGAGGATCTCTGTTGGTATTCCATAGTATCACTGAACCAGGGTTTCCATATTTTAATTTACCAGACAGCAGTGAGGAGCAGTCAGGAACAGTGTGGAGCAGTGAGGAGCAGTGAGGAGCAGTCAGGAGCAGTGAGGAGCGGTGTGGAGCAGTGTGGAGCAGTCAGGAACAGTGTGGAGCAGTGAGGAACGGTGTGGAGCAGTCAGGAACAGTGTGGAGCAGTGAGGAACGGTGTGGAGCAGTGAGGAGCAGTGAGGAGCAGTCAGGAACAGTGTGGAGCATTGAGGAGCAGTGTGGAGCAGTCAGGAACAGTGTGGAGCAGTGAGGAACAGCGTGGACCAGTAAGGAGCAGTGAGGAGCGGTGTGGAGCAGTCAGGAACGGTGTGGAGCAGTGAGGAGCAGTGAGGAGCAGTCAGGAGCAGTGAGGAGCGGTGTGGAGCAGTGTGGAGCAGTCAGGAACAGTGTGGAGCAGTGAGGAACGGTGTGGAGCAGTCAGGAACAGTGTGGAGCAGTGAGGAACGGTGTGGAGCAGTGAGGAGCAGTGAGGAGCAGTCAGGAACAGTGTGGAGCAGTGAGGA
>JAGTTL010000776.1:12500-20000 GCA_036851935.1 Coregonus suidteri
AGAGCTGGTAACTGACCCAGATAGAGCTGGTAACTGACCCAGATAGAGCTGGTAACTGACCCAGATAGAGCTGGTAACTGACCCAGATAGAGCTGGTAACTGACCCAGATAGAGCTGGTAACTGACCCAGATAGAACTGGTAACTGACCCAGATAGAGCTGGTAACTGACCCAGATAGAGCTGGTAACTGAGCCAGATAGAGCTGGTAACTGACCCAGATAGAGCTGGTAACTGACCCAGATAGAGCTGGTAACTGACCCAGATAGAGCTGGTAACTGACCCAGATAGAGCTGGTAACTGAGCCAGATAGAGCTGGTAACTGAGCCAGATAGAGCTGGTAACTGAGCCCAGATAGAGCTGGTAACTGACTGACCCAGATAGAGCTGGTAACTGACCCAGATAGAGCTGGTAACTGACCCAGATAGAGCTGGTAACTGACCCAGATAGAGCTGGTAACTGACCCCAGATAGAGCTGGTAACTGACCCAGATAGAACTGGTAACTGACCCAGATAGAGCTGGTAACTGACACCCAGATAGAGCTGGTAACTGACCCAGATAGAGCTGGTAACTGACCCAGATAGAGCTGGTAACTATGACCCAGATAGAACTGGTAACTGACCCAGATAGAGGTCTGGTAAACTGACCCAGATAGAGCTGGTAACTGACCCAGATAGAGCTGGTAACTGACCCAGATAGAGCTGGTAACTGACCCAGATAGAGCTGGTAACTGACCCAGATAGAGCTGGTAACTGACCCAGATAGAGCTGGTAACTGACCCAGATAGAGCTGGTAACTGACCCAGATAGAGCTGGTAACTGACCCAGATAGAGCTGGTAACTGACCCAGATAGAACTGGTAACTGAACGGAAGGACTCAGGTGGAACTACTAATAAACACAAGGTCTATAGGAAGGTGACAGCTACAGATATATGAGAATGGATAGAAGGTCTAGGAATCATCCCAAATGGAACCCTATTCACTGTTCTCTAAGCTTCTCTATTAAAATGCACTGTTCTATAAGCTTCTCTATTAAAATGCACTGTTCTCTGAGCTTCTCTATTAAAATGCACTGTTCTCTGAGCTTCTCTATTAAAAGACACTGTTCTCTAAGCTTCTCTATTAAAAATACACTGTTCTCTAAGCTTCTCTATTAAAATGCACTGTTCTCTGAGCTTCTTCTCTATTAAAATGCACTGTTTCTCTGAGCTTCTCTATTAAAAGACACTGTTCTCTAAGCTTCTCTATTAAAATACACTGTTCTCTAAGCTTCTCTATTAAAATGCACTGTTTCTCTCTGAGCTTCTCTATTAAAATGCACTGTTCTCTGAGCTTCTCTATTAAAAGACACACCACTGTTCTCTAAGCTTCTCTATTAAAAGACACACCACTGTTCTCTGAGCTTCTCTATTAAAATGCACTGTTCTCTGAGCTTCTCTATTAAAAGACACCTCACTCACTGTTCTCTAAGCTTCTCTATTAAAATGCACTGTTCTCTGAGCTTCTCTATTAAAATGCACTGTTCTCTGAGCTTCTCTATTAAAATGCACTGTTCTCTGAGCTTCTCTATTAAAAGACACACCACTGTTCTCTAAGCTTCTCTATTAAAAGACACACCACTGTTCTCTGAGCTTCTCTTTTAAAAGACACACCACTGTTCTCTAAGCTTCTCTATTAAAAGACACACCACTGTTCTCTGAGCTTCTCTATTAAAATGCACTGTTCTCTGAGCTTCTCTATTAAAAGACACACCACTGTTCTCTGAGCTTCTCTATTAAAATGCACTGTTCTCTAAGCTTCTCTATTAAAAGACACACCACTGTTCTCTAAGCTTCTCTATTAAAAGACACACCACTGTTCTCTAAGCTTCTCTATTAAAAGACACACCACTGTTCTCTGAGCTTCTCTATTAAAATGCACTGTTCTCTGAGCTTCTCTATTAAAATGCACTGTTCTCTAAGCTTCTCTATTAAAAGACACACCACTGTTCTCTAAGCTTCTCTATTAAAATGCACTGTTCTCTGAGCTTCTCTATTAAAATGCACTGTTCTCTGAGCTTCTCTATTAAAATGCACTGTTCTCTGAGCTTCTCTATTAAAAGACACACCACTGTTCTCTAAGCTTCTCTATTAAAAGACACACCACTGTTCTCTAAGCTTCTATATTAAAATACACTGTTCTCTAAGCTTCTCTAAACATTACTCTGTACTTCATAATAACTTACAACTATTGAGCAACTCTTCTGTTATATTTGTGTGTGTGTGTGTGTGTGTGTGTGTGATGTGTGTGTGTGTGTGTGATGTTTGTGTGTGTGTGTGATGTGTGTGTGTGTGTGTGATGTTTGTGTGTGTGTGTGTGTGTGATGTGTGTGTGTGTGATGTGTGTGTGTGTGTGTGTGTGATGTTTGTGTGTGTGTGTGTGTGTGCGTGTGTGTGATGTGTGTGTGTGTGTGATGTTTGTGTGTGTGTGTGTGTGTGTGTTTTGTGTGTGTGTGTGTGTGCGTGTGATGGTGTGTGTGTGTGTGTGTGTGTGTGTGTGCGTGTGTGATGTGTGTGTGTGTGTGTGATGTGTGTGTGGTGTGTGTGTTTGTGTGTGTGTGTGTGTGTGTGTGTGTGTGTGTGTGTGTGTGTGTGTGTGTGTGTGTGCGTGTGTGATGTGTGTGTGTGTGTGTGATGTGTGTGTGTGTGTGTGTGATGTTTGTGTGTGTGTGTGTGTGTTTGTGTGTGTGTGTGTGCGTGTGATGTGTGTGTGTGTGTGTGTGTGTGTGTGTGTGTGTGTGTGCGTGTGTGATGTGTGTGTGTGTGTGTGATGTGTGTGTGTGTGTGTGTGATGTTTGTGTGTGTGTGTGTGTGTGATGTGTGTGTGATGTGTGTGTGTGTGTGTGTGTGTGTGTGTGTGTGTGTGTGTGTGTGTGTGTGTGTGTGTGTGTGTGTGTGTGTGTGTGTGTGTGTGTCCGTGCGTGCACGTGCGTGTGATGTGTGTGTGTGTGTGCAAGCGTGCGTGCGTGTGATGTGGTCCTCTGTAGCTCAGCTGGTAGAGCACGGCGCTTGTAACGCCAAGGTAGTGGGTTCGATCCCTGGGACCACCCATACACAAAAATGTATGCACCCATGACTGTAAGTCGCTTTGGATAAAAGCGTCTGCTAAATGGCTTTAAAAAAAATAACAAAAAAATAAAAAATAAAAAATGTGTGTGTGCGTGCGTGCGTGCGCGTGTGTGTAGCAGATAGCACTGGGGTGTTAAACTCATTTTAGCTCAGGGGCCACATGGAGGAAAATCTATTCCCAAGTGGGCCGGACCGGAAAAAAATCATGGTATATATAACTTAAAAACAACAACTTCAGATTGTTTTCTTTGTTTTAATACGATCAACATACAACATAAAGCTGGGGAGCCTGAGGACAGTGTTGTCCAAATAGTTTCAAGCACAACATCACTATTAATCATAAAACACGTCAGTTTATTTGAAAATTCTAAAAAGAAAAAGAACACAAACACACAATGCCTCAGTGACTCACAGAAGTATATCACAGATCACAAAAACTATATCAGGGGGTCATTTCTCAGGCAGAAAATGTTGAAAAAAAGAATGAAATCCTGTTCCCCAAACAAGTGCAAGAACCACAGAGTCAAGAATAGGTTAAATATACAAATAAAATAAAATCAATTAAAAACAATAGCACACACACCATAAACATAAAAACATATAAACATAAAGCTGGAGCCTGAGGACGCAGTGTGTCCAAAAGCACAACATCACTATTAATCATAAAACACCTCAAGTTATTTTGAAAGTTCTGAGGACAAAGAAACACACAAACACACAATGCCTCAGTGATTCACAGAAGTATATCACAGATCACAACAACTATATCAGGGTGTCTCATGTAGCACTTTAAGTGGGGTTGCATAGTTTATTTGACTCCTGATACCTTGCATCTTTTAGCTTTCACCAGCGCATCAATATCAGGCGTCACATCCTGAGTGGCAGCCAACTTCAGGATGTGATTCAAGTGCTTGTGCGTGAGCCTTGAGCGCAGCTTTGTTTTATTTATGCTCATTACAGAGAAAACTTGCTCACAAAGATATGTGGTTCCAAACATGCACAACAGTTTTGCAGCGAGGGCTGTCAAGTTGGGGTAAACCTGGCAAAGAGATTCTGATTAAATGTGTCCCAAGCCAGCTGCGGCAAATTTTGCCCTTCAAATCCGAGTCACACTGCAAGTCTATTTCAAGTTGGATCCTGACGGGCAGATCAAAGGGATTCACGGTGAATGGCGAGCAAAAAACGTTGAAGTCTTTCTCCAGTTCACCAAAAATCTGAAAGCGTTGCTCAAACTCCCGTAACAGTCCCGTTATTTTATCTTTGAACCGCTTCATGTCTGCCACATGTTGGGTCGCGCACACATTTTCAGGGACAGGGGAAAGTGAGCTGCATCAAATCAAATCAAATCAAATCAAATCAAATTTTATTGGTCACACATGCGCCGAATACAACAGGTGCAGCAGACATTACAGTGAAATGCTTACTTACAGCCCTTAACCAACAGTGCATTTATTTTAAACAAAAAAAGTAAGAATAAAACAACAACAAAAAAAGTGTTGAGAAAAAAAGAGCAGAAGTAAAAATAAAGTGACAGTAGGGAGGCTATATATGCAGGGGGGTACCGTTGGGGCGGCAGGCAGCAGGTAGCTTAGTGGGTAAGAGCGTTGTGCCAGTAACCGAAAGGTCTCTGGTTCTAATCCCCGAGCCCCGACTAGGTGAAAAATCTGTCGATGTGCCCTTAAGCAAGGCACTTAACCTAATTGCTCATGTAAGTCGCTCTGGATAAGAGCGTCTGCTAAATGACTAAAATGTAAATGTAAAATGTTGCAGAGTCAAATGTGCGGGGGCACCGGCTAGTTGAGGTAGTTGAGGTAATATGTACATGTGGGTAGAGTTAAAGTGACTATGCATAAATACTTAACAGAGTAGCAGCAGCGTAAAAAGGATGGGGTTGGGGGGCAGTGCAAATAGTCTGGGTAGCCATGATTAGCTGTTCAGGAGTCTTATGGCTTGGGGGTAGAAGCTGTTGAGAAGTCTTTTGGACCTAGACTTGGCACTCCGGTACCGCTTGCCGTGCGGTAGCAGAGAGAACAGTCTATGACTAGGGTGGCTGGAGTCTTGACAATTTTGAGGGCCTTCCTCTGACACCGCCTGGTATAGAGGTCCTGGATGGCAGGGAAAGCTTTGCCCCAGTGATGTACTGGGCCGTACGCACTACCCTATGTAGTGCCTTGCGGTCAGAGGCCAAGCAGTTGCCATACCAGGCGGTGATGCAACCAGGTCAGGATGCTCTCGATGGTGCAGCTGTATAATTTTTTTGAGGATCTGAGGACCCATGCCAAATCTTTTTAGTCTCCTGAGGGGGAATAGGCTTTGTCGTGCCCTCTTCACGACTGTCTTGGTGTGTTTGGACCATTGATAGTTCGTTGGTGATGTGGAAATCACCAAGGAACTTGAAGCTCTCAACCTGTTCCACTACAGCCCCGTCGATGAGAATGGGGGCGTGCTCAGTCCTCTTTTTTTTTTCCTGTAGTCCACAATCATCTCCTTTGTCTTGGTCACGTTGAGGGAGAGGTTGTTTGAGGGAGAGGTTGTTGTCCTGGCACCACACGGCCAGATCTTTGACCTCCTCCCTATAGGCTGTCTCATCGTTGTCGGTGATCAGGCCTACCACTGTTGTGTCGTCGGAAAACTTAATGATGGTGTTGGAGTCGTGCCTGGCCATGCAGTCATGGGTGAACAGAGAGTACAGGAGGGGACTGAGCACGCACCCCTGAGGGGCCCCCCGTGTTGAGGATCAGTGTGGCAGATGTGTTGTTACCTACCCTTACCACCTGGGGGCGGCCCGTCAGGAAGTCCAGGATCCAGTTGCAGAGGGAGGTGTTTAGTCCCAGGATCCTTAGCTTAGTGATGAGCTTAGAGGGCACTATGGTGTTGAATGCTGAGCTGTAGTCAATGAATAGCATTCTCACGTAGGTGTTCCTCTTGTCCAGGTGGGAAAGGGCAGTGTGGAGTGCGATAGAGATTGCATCATCTGTGGATCTGTTGGGGCGGTATGCAAATTGGAGTGGGTCTAGGGTTTCTGGGATTATGCTGTTGATGTGAGCCATGACCAGTCTTTCAAAGCACTTCATGGCTACAGACGTCAGTGCTACGGGTCGGTAGTCATTTAGGCAGGTTGTCTTAGAGTTCTTGGGCACGGGGACTATGGTGGTCTGCTTGAAACATGTTGGTATTACAGACTCAGTCAGGGACATGTTGAAAATGTCAGTGCCTGACATCACCACCGGCAAGTTGCGTCTTCCACAATGACAGCTTCAACTTGAAAGAACGTATGCTGTCATAATACTGCTTGACAACTTTTTTGCGCCCTTGCAGCTGTTTGTTCAAGTTATTCAGGTGCTCTGTAACATCCACCATAAATGCAAGGTCCTGCATCCATTCTGCGGAATGGAATTCTAACACTGGTTTGCCCTTTTCTTCCATGAACTGTTCAATTTCTTCTCGTAAATCAAAGAAACGCCTCAGCACCTCGGCTTAACCATCTTACCTCAGTGTGGTATGGCAGGCCATAGATGTGGTCTTTCTCTCTGAGAAGGCTGTCAAACTGACGGTGATTCAGGCTTCTGGATCGGATGAAATTAACAGTTTGGATGACCACCTTCATGACGTTATCCATCTTTAATGACTTGCAACACAAAGCCTCCTGGTGCAAAATACAGTGAAAAAAGTCAAAAAAAATCACGTCCTCCATTTGCAGATTGCACTTTCTCTCTGAACTTTGTCACAACGCCTGCTTTTTTTTCCCGATCATTGAGGGCGCACCATCTGTAGCCAGGCTGACAGCGCGGGACCAGTCCACTCCGACCCTGTCCAGCGCGCCGACGAGTGCGGTAAAAAATCATCAGCTGCTGTCGTTGTATCTGTCATCGGCACCAACTCCACGAACTCCTCGGTGACGGTCAATGTGTCATCAACTCCGCGGATGAAAATGGCCAGTTGTGCAACATCTGTAATGTCCGTGCTTTCATCAATTGTAACCGAAAACGCAATAAATGACTTTACTTTTTGCTTCAACTGGTTGTCCAAATCCACTGAAAGATCGGAAATCCTGTCTGCAACTGTGTTTCTTGTCAGGCTGATATTTACAAAAGCCTGACGCTTTTCAGGGCACACAATCTCCGCTGCCCTTCATCATGCATGTTTTTACAAATTCACCCTCACTAAATGGTTTTGAAGCCACTGCGATTTCATTAGCAATGAGGTAGCTAGCTTTCACTGCAGCGTCACTGATGTCTCGGCTGTGAGTAAACACAGACTTGACCTACTTGCTCTGCCCCGGTATAAACAGTTTGCTTGCTTAACACAATTGCTATTGCGCCATCCAGTGGACGCAATTGGAACAGCAGTTTATTTTATTGAAAAATTGCAGCGCATTTTTATACTTTACAAAAT
>JAGTTL010000776.1:25000-26654 GCA_036851935.1 Coregonus suidteri
CTATAACAACCAGGTCCTAGCTAGCAGCATTCCAGCCTCCCTATAACAGCTAGCTAGCAGCATTCCAGCCTCCCTATAACAGCTAGCTAGCAGCATTCCAGACTCCCTATAACAGCTAGCTAGCAGCATTCCAGCCTCCCTATAACAGCTAGCTAGCAGCATTCCAGCCTCCCTATAACAGCTAGCTAGCAGCATTCCAGCCTCCCTATAACAGCTAGCTAGCAGCATTCCAGGCTCCCTATAACAGCTAGCTAGCAGCACTCCAGCCTCCCTATAACAACCAGGTCCTAGCTAGCAGCATTCCAGCCTCCCTATAACAGCTAGCTAGCAGCATTCCAGCCTCCCTATAACAACCAGGTCCTCGCTAGCAGCATTCCAGCCTCCCTATAACAACCAGGTCCTCGCTAGCAGCATTCCAGCCTCCCTATAACAACCAGGTCCTAGCTAGCAGCATTCCAGCCTCCCTATAACAGCTAGCTAGCAGCATTCCAGCCTCCCTATAACAACCAGGTCTCGCTAGCAGCATCCAGCCTCCCTATAACAAGCCAGGTCCTCGCTAGCAGCATTCCGCCTCCCTATAACAACCAGGTCCTAGCTAGCAGCATTTCCAGCCTCCCTATAACAGCTAGCTACAGCATTCCAGCCTCCCTATAACAGCTAGCTAGCAGCATTCCAGCCTCCCTATAACAGCTAGCTAGCAGCATTCCAGCCTCCCTATAACAGCTAGCTAGCAGCATTCCAGCCTCCCTATAACAGCTAGCTAGCAGCATTCCAGCCTCCCTATAACAGCTAGCTAGCAGCATTCCAGCCCCACTGCTTACAGTAGCTGACAGGCGCTGGTTCTCAGGTGGAGATCTGGGAAATAAACCCTGTAGGTGACTTGAAGGCTGTGTTTATTTCTGCAGCCCAGGCTGTTTGGTTTACCACCGAGGGTTAATTACAGCTTTGATCGCCACGTTATTGATCCAAAATCTGGCTTTTCAGTGTGGCCGGTCTCTCCCTGCATCTCCCCCCAGTCTCACTAGGCTCAATCACCCCCCCGTCCTCACCCCTGCCTCCCCACAGCCTCCCCACAGCCTCTCCAGGCCTCCCCTCAGTGAGAGTGGTGGCTCTCCCTCCCCATCCCCAGGGCCTCGCCCCGGGCCAAGGGATCAGAACAGATACCAGACCATCTCTGTAAGCAATAAGCACCAGCTCTGCAATGGGGGTCAGTGGACTGGTTCTGTGTGCTGCAGAGGATGGAACCGGGGCCATGGCCATGCCCAAGTTCCCCCCCCCCCCCTCTTTCTTCCTAAACTGTAAACTGAAGGGATGTCTCTCTCTCTCTTCCTCTCTCTCTCTCTCTCTCTGCTCTCTCTCTGCTCTCTCTTCTCTCTCCTCCCTCTCTCTCCCTCTCTCTCCTCTCTCATCTCTCTCTCTCTCTCTCTCTCTCTCGCTCCCTCACTTCCCCCTCCTCCCTCCTACCCTACATCAAACACCTCTTGCATTCCTATTGCTGCCACAGAGACTGTGGGCGGTACTCGGGGTATCGTACCCCCACACATGGGGCTTAAAAAGAGAAAAATACGTGGGTCTTAAAAAAATTTTATTTTGTTGGGTTTTACCATAAAAAAAGATACACCCCAGCGGAAAAATTTAAAAATTATTCAGATGT
>JAGTTL010000777.1:0-26625 GCA_036851935.1 Coregonus suidteri
TGTAGAATAATAGTGAACTCATCAAAACTATAAAATAACACATATGGAATCATGTAGTAACTGTTATGATGAGTTTCTGGTATTGAGAAGTTCAAGATGCAAGAATTTAATTAGACATTCTGTGGAGATTTTATACCAAGTATTTATTGGATCACGAGCTCGTGGGTTCATCTAACAAACGGACATGGCTTTGCCCTTCGTCAGTTGAACTGCCCACACATACAAATCTAACCTCCTTTATACTCTTGGTTATACTCCCTTTCACATACATCTGGCAACCATCAACTCCCTTTCTCTGTTGTTATTACCCTTTGCCCCAGGTCATTATATCCTGTCAATCACTCATACTACCCTAAACATCAGTAATCTCCTTTGACATAATGGAATGTAGACTTTCTGTCTCCTAACCACTTATCTTCTAACTCTTTCCTGGTCCCCACAATACTATGACATGACATCATTACACTATAAAAACATCATATCAGTAACCAAAAAAGTGTTAAACAAATCAAAATATATTTTTTATTTGAGATTCTTCAAAATAACCACACTTTGCCTTGATGACAGCTTTAAACACTCTTGGCATTCTCTCAACCAGCTTCACCTGGAATGCTTTTCCAACAGTCTTGAAGGAGTTCCCGCATATGCTGTGCACATCTTGGCTGCTTTTCCTTCACTCTGCGGTCCGACCCATCCCAAACCATCTCAATTGGGGGATTGTGTCGGGGGATTGTGGAGGCCAGCTCATCTGATGCAGCACTCCATCTTGGTAATATAGCCCTTACAAAGCCTGGAGGTGTGTTGGGTCATTGTCCTGTTGAAAAACAAATGATAGTCCCACTAAGCCCAAACCAGATGGGATAGCGTATCGCTGTAGAATGCTGTGGTAGCCATGCTGGTTAAGTGTGCCTTGAATTCTAAATAAATCACAGTGTCACCAGCAAAGCACCCTCACCTCCTTCCCAGACTGCCGTGGCCCAATCTAGCGCCTTTCCCTTCAGTAGCAAAATCACCTTCCTATCCTGACTTGGTCCAATGGAGATGCCCCACGCTGACGCGCCAGATACAGTGAAACCTGTAGCAGGAAGCCTCTACATTTCGTTGTTTTCCCACCGCCAAACCGGTCATGCTGGAGATTGTTGCAGGCAGCAGAACGTTCTCCACGGCATCTCCAGACTCTGTCACGTCTGTCACATGTGCTCAGTGTGAACCTGATTTCATCTGTGAAGAGCACAGGGCGCCAGTGGCGAATTTGCCAACCTTGGTGTTCTCTGGCAAATGCCAAACGTCCTGCACGGTGTTGGGCTGTAAGCACAACCCCCACCTGTGGAGTCGGGCCCTCATACCACCCTCATGGAGTCTGTTTCTGACCGTTTGAGCAGACCCATGCACATTTGTGGCCTGCTGGAGGTCATTTTGCAGGGCTCTGGCAGTGTTCCTCCTGCTCCTCCTTGCACAAAGGCGGAGGTAGCGGTCCTGCTGCTGGGTTGTTGCCCTCCTACGGCCTCCTCCATGTCTCCTGATGTACTGGCCTGTCTCCTGGTAGCGCCTCCATGCTCTGGACACTACGCTGACAGACACAGCAAACGTTCTTGCCACAGCTCGCATTGATATGCCATCCTGGACGAGCTGCACTACCTGAGCCACTTTTGTGGGTTGTAGACTCCGTCTCATGCTACCACTAGAGTGAAAGCACCGCCAGCATTCAAAAGTGACCAAAACATCAGACAGGAAGCATAGGAACTGAGAAGTGGTCTGTGGTCACCACCTGCAGAACCACTTCTTTATTGGGGGTGTCTTGCTAATTTCCACCTGTTGTCTATTCCATTTGCAGAACAGCATGTGAATTTTATGGTCGATCAGTGTTGCTTCCTAAGTGGACAGTTTGATTTCATAGAAGTGTGATTGACTTGGAGTTACATTGTGTTGTTTAAGTGTTCCCTTTATTTTTTTGAGCAGTGTATATATATATATAAAGTGATGGGATGTACAGTGAGGGAAAAAAGGTATTTGATCCCCTGCTGATTTTGTACGTTTGCCCACTGACAAAGACATGAGCAGTCTGTAATTTTAATGGTAGGTTTATTTGAACAGTGAGAGACAGAATAGCAACAAAAAAATCCAGAAAAAACGCATGTCAAAAAATGTTATAAATTGATTTGCATTTTAATGAGGGAAATAAGTATTTGACCCCTCTGCAAAACATGACTTATTACTTGGTGGCAAAACCCTTGTTGGCAATCACAGAGATCAGACGTTTCTTGTAGTTGGCCACCAGGTTTGCACACATCTCAGGAGGGATTTTGTTCCACTCCTCTTTGCAGATCTTCTCCAAGTCATTAAGGTTTCGAGGCTGACGTTTGGCAACTCGAACCTTCAGCTCCCTCCACAGATTTTCTATGGGATTAAGGTCTGGAGACTGGCTAGGCCACTCCAGGACCTTAATGTGCTTCTTCTTGAGCCACTCCTTTGTTGCCTTGGCCGTGTGTTTTGGGTCATTGTCATCCTGGAATACCCATCCACGACCCATTTTCAATGCCCTGGCTGAGGGAAGGAGTTCTCACCCAAGATTTGACGGTACATGGCCCCATCCATCATCCCTTTGATGCGGTGAAGTTGTCTTGTCCCCTTAGCAGAAAAACACCCCCAAAGCATAATGTTTCCACCCCCATGTTTGAAGGTGGGGATGGTGTTTTTGGGGTCATAGGCAGCATTCCTCCTCCTCCAAACACAGAGAGTTGAGTTGATGCCAAAGTGCTCCATTTTGGTCTCATCTGACCACAACATTTTCACCCAGTTCTCCTCTGAATCATTCAGATGTTCATTGGCAAACTTCAGACGGCCCTGTATATGTGCTTTCTTGAGCAGGGGGACCTTGTGGGCGCTGCAGGATTTCTGTCCTTCACGGCGTAGTGTGTTACCAATTGTTTTCTTGTTGACTATGGTCCCAGCTGCCTTGAGATCATTGACAAGATCCTCCCGTGTAGTTCTGGGCTGATTCCTCACCGTTCTCATGATCATTGCAACTCCATGAGGTGAGATCTTGCATGGAGCCCCAGGCCGAGGGAGATTGACAGTCTTTTGTGTTTCTTCCATTTGCGAATAATCGCACCAACTGTTGTCACCTTCTCACCAAGCTGCTTGGCGATAGTCTTGTAGCCCATTCCAGCCTTGTGTAGGTCTATAATCTTGTCCCTGACATCCTTGGAGAGCTCTTTGGTCTTGGCCATGGTGGAGAGTTTGGAATCTGATTGATTGATTGCTTCTGTGGATAGGTGTCTTTTATACAGGTAACAAACTGAGATTAGGAGCACTCCCTTTAAGAGTGTGCTCCTAATCTCAGCTGTATAAAAGACACCTGGGAGCCAGACATTTTTCTGATTGAGAGGGGGTCAAATACTTATTTCCCTCATTAAAATGCAAATTAATTTATAACATTTTTGACATGCGTTTTTCTGAATTTTGTTGTTGTTATTCTGTCTCTCACTGTTCATATAAAACCTACCATTAAAATTATAGACTGATCATTTGGGGCTGATCATTCAGTGGGCAAACTTACAAAATCACCAGGGGATCAAATACTTTTTTCCCTCACTGTATAGACAATATGGACAGTATATGTATAGAATATGTAGTTTATCTGAAGAATAGTATATGTACAGCAATAGTTAAATAGGATAGGCCTTGACTAGAATACAGTATATACATATGAACTGGGTTAAACATTATGTAAACATGATTTAAAGTGACCAGTGTTGCATGACTACATAGGGCAGCAGCCTCTAAGGTGCATGGTAGAGTAACAGGGTGGTAGCCATGACAGTTACTAAAGACAAGTGCAGGGTACTACTGGGCGGGGGCCGGCTAGTGGTGATTATTTAACAGTCTAATGGCCTTGAGATGCAAGCTGTTTTTCAGTCGCACCTGTACTGTCCTCTTCTTCTGGATGGTATGGGGATGAACAGGCCATGGCTCGGTTGGCTGAGGTCCTTGATGATCTTCTTGGCCTTACTGTGACACTGGGTGCTGTAGATGTCCTGGAGGGCAGGCAGTGTGCCCCTGGTGATGCGTTGGGCAGACCACACCACCCTCTGGAGAGCCCTGCAGTTGTGGACGGTGCAGTTGCAGTACCAGACAGTGATACAGCCTGACAAGATGCTCTCAATGGTGCATCTATGAACATTTGTGAGTGTCTTAGGGGCCAAGACAAATTTCTTCAACATCCTGAGGTTGAAGAGGCACTGTTGTGCCTTCTTCACCACACTGTCTGCGTGGGTAGACCATTTCAGTTTATCAGTGATGTGTTTACTGAGGAACTTGAAGCTTTTCACCTTCTCCACTGCGGTCCCATCGATTTGGATAGGGGCGTGCTCCCTCTGCTGTTTCCTGAAGTCCACGTTCAGCTCCTTAGTTTTTGTTGACGTTGAGGGAGAGGTTATTTTCCTTGCACCACTCCGCCGGGGCCCTCACCTCCTCCCTGTAGGCTGTCTCGTCATTGTTGGTAATCAGGCCTACCACTGTTGTGACGTCTGCAAACTTGATAATTGAGTTGGAGACGTGCATGGCCACGCAGTCATGGGTGAACAGGGAGTACAGGAGGGGGCTGAGTATGCACCCTTATGGGTGTGGTTGTCTACCTTCACCACCTGGGGTGGCTCATCAGGAACTCCAGGACCACACAGGGAAGGGTTCAGACCCACGGCCCCAAGCTTAATGATGAGCTTGGAGGGTAATATGGTGTTGAAGATTGAGGTGTAGTCAATTAACAGCATTCTTACATAGGTATTTCCTCTTCTCCAGATGGGATAGGACAGTGTGCAATGCGATAGCGATTGCATCATCCGTGGATCTATTGGGGCGGTATGCAAATTACAGTAGATCTAGGGTGTCAGGTAAGGTGGAGGTAATATGATCCTTAACTAGCCTCTCAAAGCACTTCAAGGTGACAGAAGTGAGTGCTATGGGGCAATAGTCAATAGTCATTTAGTTCAGTTACCTTCGCTTTCTTGGGTACAGGAACAATGGTGGACATCTTGAAGCAAGTGGGGACAACAGACTGGGATAGGGAGAGATTGAATATGTCCGTAAACACTCCAGCCAGCTTCTCTGCGCATGCTCGGAGGATGCAGCTAGGGATGCCGTCTGGGTCTCTCTATCCCAGCCCGCATCGACTGCACTGTGTTACACTCAATCCGGGCAAAGAAGGTGTTTAGCTTGTCCGGTAGCAAGACGTCGTTGTCCGCAACGTGGCTGGTTTTCCCGTTATAATTCCCGTTATATCCCATTATAATTCATGATTGTCCAGAGTCCCTGCCACATACGTTTTGCATGTTTGATTCTCTTACGGAGGGCATAACTGGACTGTTTGTACTTGACTATATTCCCAGTCACCTTAAATGAGATGGTTTGCACTTTCAGTTTTGCACGAATGCTGCCATCTTTCCACGGTTTTTGGTTTGGATAGGTTTTAATTGTCACAGTGGGAACAACATCCCCTATACACTTCTGGCTGAACTCAGTCACTGTGTCAGTGTATACGTCAATGTTATTCTCAGAGGCAACCCGGAACATATCCCAGTCCGTGTCATCAAAACAATCTTGAAGCATGGATTCCGACAGGTCAGACCAACATTGAATAGTCCTTTCCATGGGTACTTGCTGTTTGAATTGCTGCCTATAGGCAGGGAGGAGCAGGATGGGGGCATGATCTGATTTGCCGAAGGGTGGGTGCGGGAGGGCCTTGTAGCCGTCCCGGAAGGGAGAGTAGCAATGGTCGAGAGTTTGGTGCAGACTTCGGTAGCGTTTTTCCTTCGATTTGCTTTATTAATCTCCCCAGCTACAAGGATCCTCAGGATATGCGGTTTCCATTTTGCACAAAGTCGAGTGTAGTTCCTTGAGAGCCGTCGTGATATTAGGATTACTTTTATACTATCCCAGGTATTCCTTAAAGAGGTAGGGTTTCAAGTGTCTCCGGAAGGTGGTCAGTGACTCCGCTGACTCCACCAAAAATACTCCACTAGTTGTATCTGCTTGGTAGGGGAATTAGCCTACCTTTTTTATGAAGCCGGGTATTTTTCAATACAACTTCACATAACACACATTACCTGTCATTGTTGATGAAGCCTTCTGTGTAATCAGGGCAGTAACTCGGGTCACTATCAGAGGCCTCCTGATGGCATGTCCTTTTCGAGGTAGACTCTGGCAACAATGAAGGAGGTGTCACAAGGGTACTTGTGTCACATGACACACTTTTATTCTGAGGTCTTGCCTGACAAGTTGTGAAAATAGCAAGTGAACAGTGAATTCAATTATTTTTGGAGGTCACTATACCATTTCAATTACATTGCTGGACATGTTATGATTCCCACCTTTGCTCCTTCTGGTAGGTCCCGACATTCTTTCATGACCAGGAGAACAGTCCGGCACTCAACCGTGCACTTTGTCTAACAGAAAAACAGGGTCAACCATTGTCATCATCCCTCAATTATAAACATAGCTCAAGAAATAATGTAATCTTGTTTGGAATTCTATGCTTTACAGATGTAGACTGACTGGCTCCAGATTGAATTAGTTTCAGGCCGGTGATGCTGTTACACTATGTAACAAACTGTGACATGTTTTGCGATGGCCCTGGGTTGGTTTGAGTTTGTTGCTGCTAGTTAGTACACTGTTGTAGTCAGACATGAGTTAGCTAGTACCACCATAGCTGCATCCAATATCTATTTGTGCCCTAGACATGGGTTGCACCTCGGAGGCTAATGTGAATGTTTCGTCTAAATTATACTAAGTAGGCAAATAATGATGTCATCAAATTTACTTTAGAGAGATGGCAATGTTGCCATTACTGTTACTAGCAAAGTTAATCAAAAATAGCTAGCTGTGCTAATGTTAGCTAGCTAAAAAACAGTGGTCCCCTCAATCATAGCTAGCTGGCTAAAGTAATACGGCATGTAAAGTCAATCTGGCGACATCACAATCATGACTAAAGGTTTTCCTACTAATTATTTGCCTTCTTTTGAAATGTTATTGTGTTTCCAAGCCAAATCCGAGTTGTATTGAGGTAGGCTAACATCGGCCAGCTAGCTAGGTAGCTAGCGAGCTAGCTAGGTTGTAGCCTGCTAGCTAGCGTCAGCTATGCTAGCGATGATAGTGATAATGATTATCAAAATATACATAACCAGATACATAACCAGCAGTCTATGGTCTAGCTACAGGTATACTCACCACCACTGGGGACCAATGAACTCCAACGAGGTATTCTGCATTATAGTGTCCTTCGGCATGGCATGCAAACCATAGTTGGTGGCCATGCATCCTGCTGGCAGCATGCATTTTGGAATTGGATCTTGGCAAAAGGGGTTGACAATGAGTAAACCTTCATTTACTCGTTGAGACACACTGAGGTTCCAAACTTCGTTTTAGACGAGACTGACTTTATGACCAAAATTATACTATTTACACTTTGTAGTCAATTTTGACACTAGAATAAATGTTTCTGACTCATATCGTGCAACATATGGCGTTTTCAAAGGGATTAGTTGGTTTTTAGGGGCAGTCGCTCTTTAAGTTACTGTTACATCATACACTCTCTTAAAGACAACCTCTTATGCGTGTGTATAAAGAACTGTGTTTGACAGTGTGATAATGCTGTGTGTGTGTGTGTGTGTGTGTGTGTGTGTGTGTGTGTGTGTGTGTGTGTGTGCATGCTTGAGTGCGTGCGTGCGTATGTGCATGTGCGTGCGTGTGTGTGTTCTGTGCAGTGAGGTGTGTCAACTGAACAGATGAATAATGCAGTAATAATCTGGAGACTCCAACACCCTCCAAACAAACACACACATCCTCCATCACGCCATTCAGAATCCTCCAGTGCCAGCCCCAACACGATCACTGTAGAATGTGCAGCATTTACATAAAAGACAGAGCACTGCTTTATCTTACTGTGGTTATGGAGCCATTGTTTGTTTGTTTGTTTGTTTTGTGTGTGTGTGTGTGTGTGTGTGTGTGTGTGTGTGTGTGTGTGTGTGTGTGTGTGTGTTACAGTTACCAGCTAACTGTGGTCTTACAGTCTTTTTTCACACTTAATCTTTGAGCTATAACTATAACCATGACTAAACAGCTACTGTCCACTGTATATATTAGTCAGCTATAATTATGACTGTAATGGTCTGTGGCAGACATAACTACTATATACCTATCACATGGTGATGCCAGTGGAATAGCTTTGTATAGGAGCGGTGCCACTGGTAAAATAATAGGAATCTTACTTATGCAGCCTGCATGCTTGTGGTGTGTGCTGGAAGGAAATGAACACCCAATCACCTTACAGAATGAGAATGACAGAAAACAGGTTGTACACAAGAGAGAAGCACAAACGAGACTCAGAGGATTCTCTGTTCTAACTGTGTACCAAAAAACTGTAACGTCCCTTAAAGAGCCACTGAGCCAGTATAGCTCTCAGCTAGCAGATGTTGTGCAGGCCCCATGATGGCTCCTACAGTCGCATCGCTCTAATGCGAACAATTCACTATGACAAGGAAACAGAAACATAATGGCAGCCCACATAGGAGACAGACGCCACAGCACCGACATACCCACACACAGAGATTGAAACACAATGGAGGAGCTATGTGGGCAATGACAGTGATTATAGTGTGGTCTTCTCACACTGATTTTTTATTCAGGGGCATCAGGGGTGCCTCTACAGTAGATTCACTGAGACCGAATATCAAGAAAACGGATTGTTTTCAAGATTTCCTTCAGAGAAAGACTAAGGCTAGGATTCAATCCAAGGCTCGTAATAGAGCAATGGACTATAACAGACTTTTAAAGGTAATGTATGCTTGAGCCGACATTCGCAGCATTTACCATGAATGCATTCTATGTGAACTTGCCTTTAAAAAGTGCATTGTCGGCTGTATAGTGTGCTGCCCTATGTAAATGAGCCCCCAGTGCAATTGTGTCAAAGGTGTAATTAGTTGCCTAATTAAGTAATGAGCACTCCCATCGGACAATTAATGTATCATGTGGTTTCAGATGTGTGTATTTAAACCCCCCTCTTTTTGTGTTCTAGGCCAATAGGAAGTGTATGCAGTGGATCCCTGTTTGTAAAGAGCACATGGCTACTGAGGAAATGTGTGAGATTAACTTTGAAAGAAAGACAGATGCCTGCCTCCTGGGCTGCACCACTTTCTGTGCCCCTTTGTGTTTGATTTTGGTATTAGTTTTGATATTTATTTATTTGCATTTGCTGAAGAAACTTGAATTGAACTTCTAAGATGTAACCAACTAAGCCGTTCCCTATTAAATGTGTTATTTGTTTGATATCGTTGTTTGGTCTCTACTTCACTCTGCCTGCTCAACCCAGACTCCAAAGAACCTGTCAATTTTCCACATTTTGACAGCTCCATACAGTAAGCACTAAACCTGGTTTGTTGGTTACTAATGTCCAGAAAGATACAAATCATACGTGAAGTTTACAACTCAAATGGAAGAGAAGAGACTCTGGGCTCTGCAAAACTGTTCTCACAGTCAACAGCACCATTCACTGTTATAATATATTGCCGGGTTATTATAAGGGTATTATGGTTTAATACACACTAGGAACAGACCATTAATTCATGCACATTAGACAGATAGCAGCCTAGTCAGAATATTTGCAATAAATCAAGGACCAACATGTACAAAATCTATCAACAACCTTTTTTCTCCTTTTCACCTTTATTTATACAGGGAAGTCAATTAAGAACAAATTCTGATTTACAATTACGACCTGCCTCTGATGCTTGTCTACTAATGAGAGCTACTGAAGGTAACTTAATAAAACCCTGAATGTGTTATCACCACAAGAATTGACATGTGAATGCATCCGTGTGTGCTTGTGCGGGTTAACTGTTGACATTTGTGAGTGTGAGATGTGCTCTTACGACTTGTGTGTTAGCTGTGCATTGATAAGCTCTTACCACCAACCAGGCAGCCAGGTAGATACTGTGTATTTATACGGCCAGCCCAATTCAGTTTTTTTTTCTCCCAGTAATTGGTCTTTTGACCAATCACATCAGATCTTTCACATCAGATATTTTTCAAAGCTGATCTGATTGGTATAAAGACCAATTTGTGAAATAATTATCAGAATTGGGCTGCCTGTGTAAATGCAGCCATAGTGAGATCATTGTCTGAGCTATTCTATTATCAGGTCAACTGTAGTCAGGTGGTGTATAATTTTAGATGTGATAAAGTATCACCTTAAATTGGAGCCACAGTGTCAAATCACAGCTATTAACAACTATGCCTTCCTTAGCATGGCAGCATGGCAGCAAGGCAGCAAAAGCTAACACACAGTCGTGGTTAAACGTTTTGAGAATGACACAAATATTACTTTTCACAAAGTCTGCTGCCTCAGTTTTTATGATGGCAATTTGCATATACTCCAGAATGTTATGAAGAGTGATCAGATGAATTGCAATTAACTGCAAAGTCCCTCTTTGCCATGAAAATGAACTTAATCCCCAAAAAACATTTCCACTGCATTTCAGCCCTGCCACAAAAGGACCAGCTGACATCATGTCAGTGATTCTCTCGTTAACACAGGTGAGAGTGTTGATGAGGACAAGGCTGGAGATCATTCTTTCATGCTGATTAAGTTAGAATAAGAGACTGGGAGCTTTAAAAGGAGGGTGGAGCTTGAAATCATTGTTCTTCCTCTGTTAACCATGGTTACCTGCAAGGAAACACGTGCCATCATCATTGCTTTGCACAAAAAGGCCTTCACAGGCAAGGATATTGCTGCTAGTAAGATTGCACCTAAATCAACCATTTATCGGATCATCAAGAACTTCAAGGAGAGAGGTTCAATTGTTGTGAAGAAGGCTTCAGGGCACCCAAGAAAGTCCAGCAAGCGCCAGGACCATCTCCTAAAGTTGATTCAGCTGTGGGATCGGGGCACCAACAGTGCAGAGCTTGCTCAGGAATGGCAGCAGGCAGGTGCACTCAAAGTGAGTTGAAGACTTTTGGAGGATGGCCTGGTGTCAAGAAGGGCAGTGAGGAAGCCACTTCTGTCCAGGAAAAATATCAGGGACAGACTGATATTCTGCAAAAGGTACAGGGATTGGACTGCTGAGGACTGAGGTGAAGTAATTTTCTCTGATGAATCCCCTTTCCGATTGTTTGGGGCATCCGGAAAAAAGCTTGTCCGGAGAAGACAAGGCTAGCGCTACCATCAGTCCTGTGTCATGCCAACAGTAAAGCATCCTGAGACCATTCATGTGTGGGGTTGCTTCTCAGCCAAGGGAGTGGGATCACTCACAATTTTGCCTAAGAACACAGCCATGAATAAAGAATGGTACCAACACATCCTCCGTGAGCAACTTCTCCCAACCATCCAAGAACAGTTTGGTGACGAAAAATGCCTTTTCCAGCATCATGGAACACCTTGCCATAAGTCAAAAGTGAAAACTAAGTGGCTCGGGGAACAAAACATCGAAATTTTGGGTCCATGGCCAGGAAACTCCCCAGACCTTAATCCCATTGAGAACTTGTGGTCAATCCTCAAGAGGTGGGTGGACAAACAAAAACCCACAAATTCTGACAAACTCCAAGCATTGATTATGCAAGAATGGGCTGCCATCAGTCAGGATGTGGCCCAGAAGTTAATTGACAGCATGCCAGGGCGGATTGCAGAAGTCTTGAAAAAGAAGGGTCAACACTGCAAATATTGACTCTTTGCATAAACGTAATGTAATTGTCAATAAAAGCCTTTGACACTTATGGAATGCTTGTAATTATACTTCAGTATACCATAGTAACATCTGACAAAAATATCTAAAAACACTGAAGCAGCAAACTTTGTGAAGACAAATACTTGTGTCATTCTCAAAACCTTTGACCATGACTGATGCCCTAAATAAGTAAATTGCAACTGTATATTTACTTCCCCCTTAACCACGTCTCAGAGCTACCTGTTGGTGTGACTATGCCTTTGTCTGTACATGCTTGTGTGTGTGTGTGTGTGTGCGATCATGCTTGATTAGGCATCATCCTCTCCTCTCAGTGTGTGTGTGTGTGTGTGGTTAACCCTGTGTGTCCCATCCTACTCCCACACAGCCACAGAGAAAAAAGTAAATAATATGGTTCTCTATTACAGGATGACTCCAAGTCGAATCAAATCAATCAAATCATGTTATATTGATATTAATGGCCATCTACGGAATGTATTACAGCCATGCCAATGATATTAAATTAGAGGACTGGCAAGACTCAATGTCTTTCTCTCACATTCAATCTTTCCTCGCTCTCTTTGTCCTTCTCTCTCTGTCCTACATCTTCCTATTTTTCACAAGTTTAAGGACCAGACATCAAATGGGTTTAGAATACTTATTGAGTAAATGGAATGGATGTGAGGATGAGGATTCAGTGGGGGAATAAGAATGGACCAGATGAAGCCAAGGGTTGCAGATGAAGGATCAAGAAAGGAGGGAGTTGACTATATAGGGTTTGGCTTGGAGTCTCAGGCAGACATCACCATCAGGCTGAAGTACTTTGGCTGCTGTGGTGAAGGCAATCCCGAAGATCCTTGATGGAACCTAAGTAAAAGGTGAACAAAGATTGCGGCGGAGGGATGTGACACAAAACAGAAGGGAGGACTGACTGTTTGGTCAGGTTTAAATATGGTGGTAGTGGTGATTAAGGAGGGTGAGAACAGGTGTGGAGGCTGATTAGCAGTTAATAGCATCTGAAACTTGTTTGAGGAGCTACGTTCAAGGCAACTAGTTAAGTGTTGCAAACAGTAGGAGGCTGATTGGCAATGGTTAGCAGCTGGTGCTTGTTGAGTTGTTAGGGAGCTGCATTCAAGGCAACTATACTGAAGAAAAAATATAAACGCAACATGCAACAATTTCAAAGATTTTACTGAGTTACGGTTCATAGAAGGAAATCAGTCAATTGAAATAAATTCATTAGGCTACCGTCCTGTAGGTTTTCACTCCAACCCTAATCTAGCACACCTGACTCTAATAATTAGCTGGTTGATAAACTGAACCAGGTTAGTTACAACTGGGGTTGGAGCGAAAACCTACAGGAGGGTAGCTCTCCAGGAACAGGGTTGGAGACCCCTGCCCTAAACTATGGATCTCACATGACTGGGCGCAGCCATGGGTGGGCAAGGGCGCAGCCATGGGTGGGCAAGGGCGCAGCCATGGGTGGGCAAGGGCGCAGCCATGGGTGGGCAAGGGCGCAGCCATGGGTGGGCAAGGGCGCAGCCAATCAGAATGAGTTTTTCCCCACAAAAGGGATTTATTACAGACAGAAATACTCCTCAGCGCACCCCCTCCTTAGACGATCCCGCAGGTGAAGAAGCCAGATGTGGAGGTCCTGGGCTGGCGTGGTTACATGTGGTCTGCAGTTGTGAGGCCTGTCGGATGTGATAAAACTGCACAAGATGCACCTGTGTAATGATCATGCTGTTTAATCAGCTTCTTGATATGCCACACCTGTCAGGTGTATGGATTATCTTGGCAAAGGAGAAATGCTCAGTAACAGGGATGTAAACAATTTTGTGCACAACATTTGAGAGAAATAAGCTTTTTGTGCGTATGGAAAATTTTGTGGATCTTTTATTTCAGCTCATGAAACATGGGACCAACACTTCACATGTTTATATTTCTGTTCAGTATAGTTAAGTGTTGCATTCACCAAGTACAGGTAACTGACAAAATAAAGAAAACACAAACATAAATGTCTTAAATGGGAATTGGGCCACCACGAGCCAGAACAACTTGAATTGGCATAGATTCTACAAGTGTCTGGAACTCTATTGGAGGGATGCGACACCATTCTTCCACGAGAAATTCTATCGTTTGGTGTTTTTTGGTGGTGGAAAACACTGTCTCAGGCGCCGATCCAGAATCTCCCATAAGTGTTCAATTGGGTTGAGATCTGGTGACTGAGACGGCCATGGCATATGGTTTACATAATTTTCATGCTCATCAACCCATTCAGTGACCATTCATGCCCTGTGGATGGGGACATTGTCATTGTCAGCTCAACATTTTTATATACATGACCCTAAGCATGATGGGATGTTAATTGCTCAATTAACTCCGCGGCCTGCTTTAAATATAGCACCTCCTTTCAATACACTTTGTTTTTCCAGTGTTTCAATTATTTTGGCAGTTCCCTGTATCTCTCTTTCTATCTCTCTCTCTCCATTTATCTAGTGAACTACCAAGAGCACAGTAAAATGGAATGTCCTGAAGATCTCCATGACATCAGCCATGGATGATAGTAATCTTTATTCTGCTCCAGACCATTATAATGGATCAGAGTGCATCTCAGTCTGTCTGTTAAGGATCCAATTCTCATAGATGATATGTGAGATTACATAGAACCACTTGCCTCATATTGATCTTATTCTCAAGCATCAATATGGCATGCATACTGTAACATCTTATCAAAAGAGAGATTGATACTATGAAGACCTGATCAAACCACGTTCCGTCATACGATTGAGAGGATAAGATGTAGCGGTCATATGTTTCACTATAAAACGTCAGACGGATAGTTTACAGATGGTGGAAATCTTCCAACTCTATTCCAAGGATATCTTCCAATATCTGCATAAAGAGTAGTTGCTGTTTTAGTAGGAACTTTAATCAAAATGAACGTCAGCTATCAAAACTCTGAACTCTTTGGATTAATCATTCTCAGCAGTTAGCAGTCACCGATTTCACAGTGGGGGTCTGTATCTGGGCAGTCCAGTCTAAATAGGGTCAGCCACCCCACAGAGATACTGTAGCTCAATATTAAAACTGAGATACTGTACAGTAGCATCCTGTTTAATCAGTGCCATTAACCCTAACTGCATGTCCTCTAACATGGGTCTAAATGCTATAGTGATGCCTTCCTCTGTGTGATTGTAATACAGCCCATGTGTTTTAAATACAGTGACTTGCAAAAGTATTCATCCCCCTTGGCTTTTTCCTATTTTGTTGCATTACAACCTGTAATTTAAATGGATTTTTATTTGGATTTCATGTAATGGACATACACAAAATAGTCCAAATTGGTGAAGTGAATATGGAACCACAATAAACCTGCCAAGAGAGGGCCACCCACAAACTCACGGACCAGGCAAGGAGGGCATTAATCAGAGAGGCAACAAAGAAACCAAAGATAACCCTGAAGCATCTGCAAAGCTCCACAGTGGAGATTGGAGTATCTGTCCATAGGACCAGTTTAAGCCATACACTCCACAGAGCTGGTCTTTACGGAAGAGTTGCCAGAAAAAAGCAATTGCTTAAAGAAAAAAATACGCAAAAACGTTTGGTGTTCGCCAAAAGGCATGTGGGAGACTCCCCAAACATATGGAAGAAGGTACTCTGGTCAGATGAGACTAAAATTGAGCTTTTTGGCCATCAAGGAAAACGCTATGTCTGGTGCAATCCCAACACCTCTCATCACCCCGAGAACACCATCCCCACAGTGAAGCATGGTGGTGGCAGCATCATGCTGTGGGGATGTTTTTCATTGGCAGGGACTAGGAAACTGGTCAGAATTGAAGGAATGATGGATGGCGCTAAAGACAGGGAAATTCTTGAGGGAAACCTGTTTCAGTCTTCCAGAGATTTGAGACTGGGACGGAGGTTCACCTTCCAGCAGGACAATGACCCTAAGCATACTGCTAAAGCAACACTTGAGTGGGTTAAGGGGAAACATTTAAATGTCTTAGAATGGCCTAGTCAAAGCCCAGACCTCAATCCAATTGAGAATCTGTGGTATGACTTAAAGATTGCTGTACACCAGCAGAACCCATCCAACTTGAAGGAGCTGGAGCAGTTTTGCCTTGAAGAATGGGCAAAAATCCCAGTGGCTAGATGTGCCAAGCTTATAGAGACATACAACCAAGAGACTTGCAGCTGAATAGCTCAAGTTTTCAGTTTTTTTGTCTTATTTCTTGTTTTTCACAATAAAAAATATTTTGCATTTTCAAAGTAGTAGGCATGTTGTGTAAATCAAATGATACAAACCCTAAAAAAATCAATTTTAATTCCAGGTTGTAAGGCAACAAAATAGGAAAAATGCCTAGGGGGTGAATACTTATGCTAGCCACTGTATATTTCCACACTATGAGGTTGGAATAATACTGTGCAAATTATGATAATGCCCATTTAGTGTAAGAGCTGGTTGAAAAGACTGCCTGAAATGTATGCCTGTTTTGGTGGGATGGAGTTTTGGTCTGAACATTAGCATTAATGTTTTTTGTATTGTTTGGTCACTCAAATTACTTTGCCGTGATCTGTCAACAAAGTTTCTGCGTGTGTTTGAGGTAGTAGCTGAGCAAGGAAATCCAACACTTCTAAATAAAGATCTACACAGAGCTCTACATTACAGAGGGTGACAGTGGAGAGGTCAACGATGAACATGAGGTGAGACAGCATCAAAGAAACCAGCAACACAGGTACAAATAAACTACAATTATCTTTAAACCCTTACCTGGACAAGACAAACCAATCAGAACTGTGCTGACAAAGGGAGTCACTGGCATTGGGATAATAGTCCCTGAGCATAAGTTCATTCTGGACGGGCAGAAGGAAAAGCCAATTCATATTTTCACTTTATTTTCGGGAGATTAACTTGAAGAAAGGGGGACAATACAGTTTGATGGGACTTCTTAAAGGCCCAGTGCAGTCAAAGATGTGATTTTCCTGTGTTTTATATATAAACTCAGCAAAAAAAGAAACGTCCTCTCACTGTCAACTGCGATTATTTTCAGCATTCTTAACATGTGTAAATATTTGTATGAATATGACAAGATTCAACAACGGAGACATAGACTGAACAAGTTCCACAGACATGTGACTAACAGAAATGGAATAATGTGTCCCTGAACAAAGGGGGGATCAAAATCAAAAAGTAACAGTCAGTATCTGGTGTGGCCACCAGCTGCATTAAGTACTGCAGTGCATCTCCTCCTCATGGACTGCACCAGATTTGCCAGTTCTTGCTGTGAGATGTTACCCCACTCTTCCACCAAGGCACCTGCAAGTTCCAGGACATTTCTGGGGGGAATGGCCCTAGCCCTCACCCTCCGATCCAACAGGTCCCAGACGTGCTCAATGGAATTGAGATCGGGGCTCTTCACTGGCCATGGCAGAACACTGACATTCCTGTCTTGCAGGAAATCATGCACAGAACGAGCAGAATGGCTGGTGGCATTGTCATGCTGGAGGGTCATGTCAGGATGAGCCTGCAGGAAGGGTACCACATGAGGGAGGAGGATGTCTTCCCTGTAACGCACAGCATTGAGATTGCCTGCAATGACAACAAGCTCAGTCCGATGATGCTGTGACACACCGCCCCAGACCATGACGGACCAAATCGATCCCGCTCCAGAGTACAGGCCTCAGTGTAATGCTCATTCCTTCAACGATAAATGTGAATCCGACCATGACCCATGGTGAGACAAAACCGCGAATTGTCAGTGAAGAGCACTTTTTGCCAGTCCTGTTTGGTCCAGCGACGGTGGGTTTGTGCCCATAGGCGACATTGTTGCCAGTGATGTCTGGTGAGGACCTGCCTTACAACAGGCCTACAAGCCCCCAGTCCAGCCTCTCTCAGCCTATTGCGGACAGTCTGAGCACTGATGGAGGGATAGTGCTTTCCTGGTGTAACTCAGGCAGTTGTTGTTGCCATCCTATACCTGTCCCACAGGTGTAATGTTCGGATGTACCGAACCTGTGCAGGTGTTGTTACACGTGGCCATATCTGCAGTCCTCATGCCTGCTTGCCTCCTCCGCAAAAGTGGCACTGGAGAAGATGGCTGCCGTTTTACAACCCTCTAACCAATTGTACTATTATGTGTGTTGTTTTTTTCGTTATTTGTAATTTATTCTGTACATAATGTTTCTGCCACCGTCTCTTATGACCAAAAAGAGCTTCTGGATATCAGGACAGTGATTGCTCACCTCGTATTGGACAAAGATTTTTTCCTCAACGAGCCGGACACGAAGGATATCCTACAGACACCCGACAAGGCCCAAATCCCTGTCATTCGCATGAGAAAGTGACGGAGATATCGTGGACGTAGGTCGGTGTCACGATCGTCCAATGAGGGAGACCAAAGCGCAGCGCGTTGAGCGAACATGACTTTATTAAATTAAAGTACTCACTACAAAAAAACAACAAACAACGACGAAACGTGAAGTCCTCCGTTACAATGACTGACAAGGAACAAAAACCCACAACACTAAGGTGAACACTGACAGTTTAAATATGGCTCCCAATCAGAGATAACGAGCCGACAGCTGACACTCGTTACCACTGATTGGGAGTCACACGACCAAACAATGAAACACAACCAAATACAACACAACCAAATGAACACACCCTGGCTCAAAATACACAGTCCCGGAGCCAGAGCGTGACAGTACCCCCCCCTAAAGGCGCGGACTCCGACCGCACCTACACCCCAAATAGGGAAGGGCTGGTGGGTATTGCTCCTCGGAGGCGGCTCCGGCTCCGGGCTTGACCACCACCCTACTACAATCCCCCCGTAGTGCCCCCAGTCCGATCTGACCCAGTTAGCTGGATCAGGACTGCCGACGCGCACCCCTGGCTTGGCGCGTGAGGCAGGAATGGACCAGACCTGGCCGACGATACGCACCCTTTGCATGGTGCGTGGAGCCGGAACAGGCCTCACCAGGCTGAAGACTCGCATCCCTGGCTTGGTGCGAGTAGCAGGAATGGGCTGAATCCGGCTGACGACTCGCACCCTTGGCTTGGTGCGAGTAGCAGGAATGGGCTGAATCCGGCTGACGACTCGCACCCTTGACTTGGTGCGAGTAGCAGGAATGGGCTGAATCCGGCTGACGACTCGCACCCTTGGCTTGGTGCGAGTAGCAGGAATGGGCTGAATCCGGCTGACGACTCGCACCCTTGGCTTGTTGCGAGTAGCAGGAATGGGCTGAATCCGGCTGACGACTCGCACCCTTGACATGGTACGAGTGGCAGGAATGGGCCGGACTGGGCTGGCGACGTGCACCACAGACCTGGTGCGGAGAGCAGGAACGGGCAGAGCCGGGCTGACGAGACGCACCACAGGCTTGATGCGGAGAGCAGGCACGGGCCGTGCCGGACTGACGACGCACACCACTGGCTTGGTGCGGGAAGCTTGGATGGGCCGGACTGTACTGGGGACACACACCACTGGTCCTACACCGGGATCTGGAACGGGCCGGACCGGACTGGCAACACACGCCAGTACCTCTCGCCGTGCCTCTACTTCCTCCATCCCCTCTTCGACCAGTGGCCCCCGTAACCCGGCGGCCTTCTCCGGCAACCCACTGGGCCGCTCTATCGCGGCCTCCTGCTGGTCCGACGTCGTGAGCCCCCCCCTAAAAAATTTCGGGGCATCTCTCCTACCCGTGGACCAGGTCTCCATGTCCCTCGCCAGCCTCTCGCCCTTCTGCCATAATGTCAAGCCCTTCTCTTCCTCACTCGGCTTGACCCAGTCCAGGAGGCGAAGGAGATCTGTGAGGGATCTCCCTGGCGATGGCTCCTGGACACGCTGCTTGGTCCCATCTTGGTGGGTTTTTCTGTCACGATCGTCCAATGAGGGAGACCAAAGCGCAGCGCGTTGAGCGAACATGACTTTATTAAATTAAAGTACTCACTACAAAAAAAAAAAAAAACAACGACGAAACGTGAAGTCCTCCGTTACAATGACTGACAAGGAACAAAAACCCACAACACTAAGGTGAACACTGACAGTTTAAATATGGCTTCCAATCAGAGATAACGAGCCGACAGCTGACACTCGTTACCACTGATTGGGAGTCACACGACCAAACAATGAAACACAACCAAATACAACACAACCAAATGAACACACCCTGGCTCAAAATACACAGTCCCGGAGCCAGAGCGTGACAGTCGGGGTGCCTTGTAAGGATCCGACGGCGAGAAAGTTAACTGCCTCTTCCATCAATCCTATTAGCCAATGTTCAATCATTTGAGAACAAATTGGACAACCTAAGATTACAGTTATCATACCAACGGGACATTAAAAACTGTAATATCTTATGTTTCACCGAGTCGTGGCTGAACGACGACATGGACAACATACAGCTGACGGGATATACGCTACATCGGCAGGATAGAATGGCTGACTCCGGTAAGACAAGGGGTGGCGGTCTGTGTATATTTGTAAACAACAGCTGGTGCACAAAATCTAATACTAAGGAAGTCTTGAGGTTTTGCTCACCTGAGGTAGAGTATCTCATGATAAGCTGTAGACTACACTATTTACCAAGATACTTTTCATCTATATTTTTCGTAGCTGTCTATCTAACACCACAAACCGATGCTGGCACTAAGATTGCACTCAATGAGCTGCATAAGGCCATAAGTAAACAGGAAAACGCTCATCCAGAGGCAGCGCTCCTAGTGGCTGGGGTCTTTAATGCAGGGAAACTTAAATCTGTTCTACCTAATTTCTACCAGCATGTTAAATGTGCAACCAGAGAAAAAAAAAACTTTAGACCACCTTTACTCCACACACAGAGACGCATACAAAGCACACCACATCAGTCACTGGCTTCATCAATAAGTGCATCGATGACGTCGTCCCCACAGTGACCGTAAGTACATACCCCAACCAGAAGCCATGGATTACAGGCAACATCCGCACTGAGCTAAAGGGTAGAGCTGCCGCTTTCAAGGAGCGGGACTCTAACCCGGACGCTTATAAGAAATCCCGCTATGCCCTCCGACGAACCATCAAACAGGCAAAGAGTCAATACCGGACTAAGATTGCATCGTACTACACCGGCTCTGTCACTCGTCGGATGTGGCAGGGCTTGAAAACTATTACAGACTACAAAAGGAAACACAGCCGCGAGCTGCCCAGTGACACAAACCTACCAGACGAGCTAAATCACTTCTATGCTCACTTCGAGGCAAGCAACACTGAAGCATGCATGAGAGCACCAGCTGTTCCGGATGACTATGTGATCACGCTCTCCGTAGCCGATGTGAGTAAGACTTTTAAGCAGGTCAACACTCACAAGGCCGCAGGGCCAGACGGATTACCAGGACGTGTACTCCGAGCATGTGCTGACCAACTGGCAAGTGTCTTCACTGACATTTTCAACATGTCTCTGACTGAGTCTGTAATACCAACATGTTTCAAGCAGACCACCATAGTCCCTGTGCCCAAGGACACTAAGATAACCTGCCTAAATGACTACCGACCCGTAGCACTCACGTCTGTAGCCATGAAGTGCTTTGAAAGGCTGGTCATGGCTCACATCAACACCATTATCCCAGAAACCCTAGACCCACTCCAATTTGCATACTGCCCCAACAGATCCACAGATGATGCAATCTCTATTGCACTCCACACTGCCCTTTCCCACCTGGACAAGAGGAACACCTACGTGAGAATGCTATTCATTGACTACAGCTCAGCATTCAACACCATAGTGCCCTCAAAGCTCATCACTAAGCTAAGGATCCTGGGACTAAACACGTCCCTCTGCAACTGGATCCTGGACTTCCTGACGGGCCGCCCCCAGGTGGTAAGGGTAGGTAACAACACATCTGCCACGCTTATCCTCAACACGGGGACCCCTCAAGGGTGCGTGCTCAGTCCCCTCCTGTACTCCCTGTTCACCCATGACTGCATGGCCAGGCACGACTCCAACACCATCATTAAGTTTGCTGACGACACAACAGTGGTAGGCCTGATCACCGACAACGATGAGACAGCCTATAGGGAAGAGGTCCGAGACCTGGCCGTGTGGTGCCAGGATAACAACCTCTCCCTCAGCGTGATCAAGACAAAGGAGATGGTTGTGGACTACAGGAAAAAAAAGTGGACTGAGCACCCCCCCCATTCTCATCGACGGGGCTGTAGTGGAACAGGTTGAGAGGTTCAAGTTCCTTGGTGTGCACATCACCAACGAACTATCATGGTCCAAACACACCAAGACAGTCGTGAAGAGGGCACGACAAAGCCTTTTCCCCCTCAGGAGACTGAAAAGATTTGGCATGGGTCCTCAGATCCTCAAAAAGTTCTACAGCTGCATCATCGAGAGCATCCTGACTGGTTGCATCACCGCCTGGTATGGCAACTGCTCGGCCTCCAACCGCAAGGCACTACAGAGGGTAGTGTGTACGGCCCAGTACATCACTGGGGCTAAGTTTCCTGCCATCCAGGACCTCTATACCAGGCGGTGTCAGAGGAAGGCCCTCAAAATTGTCAAAGACTCCAGCAACCCTAGTCATAGACTGTTCTCTCTGCTACCGCACGGCAAGCGGTGCCGGAGCGCCAAGTCTAGGTCCAAAACGCTTCTCAACAGCTTCTACCCCCAAGCCATAAGACTCCTGAACAGCTAATCATTGCTACCCGGACTATATGCACTGACCCCCCCCCCACCCCCACCCCACTCTTTTACGCTGCTGCTACTCTGTTTATTATTTATGCATAGTCACTTTAATTCTACCCACATGTACATATTACCTCAATTACCTCGACTAGCCGGTGCCCCCGCACATTGACTCTGCACCGGTACCCCCCTGTATATAGCCTCCCTACTGTTCTTTTATTTTACTGCTGCTCTTTAGTTATTTGCTTTTATTTTTTTTACTTAACACTTTTATTTTTTTTTATCTTTTAAAAAAATGCATTGTTGGTTAAGGGCTTGTAAATAAGCATTTCACTGTAATGTCTACACCTGTTGTATTTGGCGCATGTGGCAAATAACATTTGATTTGATTTGATTTTCAGCATGCCTAAGGCACGTTCACCCAGATGAGCAGGGACCCTGGGCATCTTTCTTTTGGTGTTTTTCAGAGTCAGTAGAAAGTCCTAAGTTTTCATATCTGTGACCTTAATTGTCTCCCGTCTGTAAGCTGTTAGTGTCTTAACGACCGTTCCACAGGTGCATGTTCATTAATTGTTTATGGTTCATTGAACAAGCATGGGAAACATTGTTTAAACCCTTTACAATGAAGATCTGTGAAGTTATTTGGATTTTTATGAAATTATCTTTGAAAGACAGGGTCCTAAAGGGACGTTCCTTTTTTTTGCTGAGTTTATTTCTACACTATGAGGTTGGAATAATGCTGTGAAATTGTGAAAATTATGATAATGCCCTTTTAGTGTAAGAACTGTTTGAAAAGACCGCCTGAAATTTCAGCCTGTTAAGATGAGTTCAGCCCGGTGGGATGGAGTTCTTGCCTGCCTTGTTGCGGTAAATTAGTTAATAGACCAATAAGAAAGAGAGTTACAAACTCTCTGCCAATAACATCGAATTTTCAGTTTTCCCCTCCCCACTCCCAGGCAGTCCTAGTTAAATTCTTGCTTGAGAAATTGCCCTTTGCTAAGAAGCTATTTTTGTTTATTTTTGACCATTTTAATTCAGAAGTGATTTGATTTTGAGACAAAAAATGGTTGCATTGGACCTTTAATGTTACACCAGCTACTGTAAGACCTTACCTGAGGTTGGGTAAGGACTTTCTGTTATGTGGGTTTCCATAGAATTGGCAAGTAAGTCTTAGAAAGGACAGGATATAGCTGCATGGTTTTGAATGACAATGTCTATTTGATTATACAGACCATTGTATATAGATTTTGATTGATCTATATTGGAATTCAGATGTATTTATAATTTGATGCTCTTCCTGAGTACTTGCATGCGTGCACGGGCGTGTGTGTAAATGTGTGTGTGTGTGTTTGCATGTAGAGGGCAGTCCCAGGCTCCCAGACCTTGTTCTATCCCTCATTAGTTTTCACGGTGATGTGGGTTGACATTTAAACTTATCACAGCGGACCCCCGAGCAGCACTTCCCCTCGATAACCACAGTAACAGGGTAATTTGTTTTAATCAGAGAGAATTGGTTTAGAAACCCCAGCAGACCTGAGCCCTATCGCCTATTCAGGAAACACCTTCAAGGACGTAGAAGGATAGAGAAGGACAACAGGAATGAACACATGCAAGTACGCACACAGACACACACAAACACACTCACATGCTCACTCACACACACATACACACAAACACACTTATACACTCACACACGCACAACAATTAAGGATGCTCTCTCTCTGAAAGGACAATATGTACAGTTGAAGTCGGAAGTTTACATACACCTTAGCCAAATACATTTAAACTCAGTTTTTCACAATTCCTGACATTTAATCCTAGTAATAATTCCCTGTCTTAGGTCAGTTAGGATCACCACTTTATTTTAAGAATGTGAAATGTCAGAATAATAGTAGAGATAATGATTTATTTCAGTTTTTATTTCTTTCAACACATTCCCAGTGGGTCAGAAGTTTACATACACTCAATTAGTATTTGGTAGAATTGCCTTTAAATTGTTTAACTTGGGTCAAACGTTTCGGGTAGCCTTCCACAAGCTTCCCACAATAAGTTGGGTGAATTTTGGCCCATTTCTCCTGACAGAGCTGGTGTAACTGAGTCAGGTTTGTAGGCCTCCTTGCGCGCACACGCTTTTTCAGTTCTGCCCACAAATGTTCTATAGGATTGAGGTCAGGGCTTTGTGATGGTCTCTCCAATACCTTGACTTTGTTGTCCTTAATCCATTTTGCCACAACTTTGGAAATATGCTTGGGGTCACAGGAAGACCCTTTTGCGACCAAGCTTTAACTTCCTGACTGATGTCTTGAGATGTTGCTTCAATATATCCACATCATTTTCCTTCCTCATGATGGCATCTATTTTGCCAGGCCCTCCTGCAGCAAAGCACCCCCACAGCATGATGCCGCCACCCCCGTGCTTCACGGTTGGGATGGTGTTCTTCGGCTTGCAAGGACCCCCTTTTTCCTCCAAACATAACGATGGTCATTATGGCCAAACAGTTCTATTTTTGTTTCATCAGACCAGAGGACATTTCTCCAAAAAGTACGATCTTTGTCCCCATGTGCAGTTGCAAACCGTAGTGTGGCTTTTTTATGGCGGTTTTGGAGCAGTGGCTTCTTCCTTGCTGAGCCGCCTTTCAGGTTATGTCGATATAGGACTTGTGTTACTGTGGATATAGATACTTTTGTACCTGTTTCCTCCAGCATCTTCACAAGGTCATTTGCTGTTGTTCTGGGATTGATTTGCACTTTTTGCACCAAAGTACGTTCATCTCTAGGAGACAGAACGCGTCTCCTTCCTGAGCGGTATGACAGCTGCGTGGTCCCATGGTGTTTATACTTGTGTACTATTGTTTGTACAGATGAACGTGGTACCTTCAGGCATTTGGAAATTGCTCCCAAGGATGAACCAGACTTGTGGAGGTCTACAAATGTTTTTCTGAGGTCTTGGCTGATTTCTTTTGATTTTCACATGATGTCAAGCAAAGAGGCACTGAGTTTGAAGGTAGGCCTTGAAATACATCCACAGGTACACCTTCAATTGACTCAAATGATGTCTAAAGCCATGACATAATTTCCTGGAATTTTCCAAGCTGTTTAAAGGCACAGTCAACTTAGTGTATGTAAACTTCTGACCCACTGGAATTGTGATACAGTGAATTATAAGTGAAATATACTGTCTGTAAACAATTGTTGGAAAAATTACTTGTGTCATGCACAAAGTAGATGTCCTAACGGACTTACCAAAGCTATAGTTTGTTAACAAGAAATTTGTTGAGTGGTTGAAAAACGAGTTTTAATGACTCCAACCTAAGTGTATGTAAACATCTGACTTCAACTGTATACGTGTGTGAGCGTGTTTGAGTGTGTGTTTATGTTACCCATAAAGATTGAGAGTTCTGTGTTGTCCTTTTCCTTTGTTCCTGCTCTGACATTTCTTTATTTGAACCACACACAAGTGGGTCACACACAAAGATGTACCATTTTTGTGTTTTGTGCTCAAACACCACACAACTTTTGCATCATTCTATAGAGAGAGGACAAGAGGGGACTATCACAACATAATATAAACTTGAAACTGCAATGAGAAGACAAACAAAACTAAAAGCAATAGAAATAAACAGGAATGTATTATTCATGTTCAAAACGGATGAAAACACAGTCCTCAAAGTGAGCAACATAACTGGATCTAGTGCTGTTCTTGTGTGGACCACAAAATGATAGTCTTCATTTTGAGCTCTTGGTCTCGAGACCACACACTCTAAGGACTCTATTCAATCTGTATCGCTGAAGCATTACAGATTGCATGATATACATTTTTATTTAATATCCGATTGAGACGACATATGCAGCACTTACTGTGAATGCAGTCTCCGCTAACACTGGAACATTGTCTTTAAATTTCAATCACGCTGAAACGCTGAACTTCCACGATACGGATTTAAAGAGCCCTAAATGCAGCCTTGGACAGGGTCCCGAGGGATCTAGTCTCAGAGGAAATTTCAGGAGTGCATGGTTAGAGGGCCCACACACACACACAGCCTCCTGTGCCATAAAGGTCCAGACCTCTTGGCAGCCTGGAGGCTTCCATCTAATACACTTAGATAACAGGAGGCTACAGAACGTTGTCGACTCACATGGCATGTGTTGATGTGATGAATAACATAGAAGTGTGCTTGGGGGAGCTGTGTGTTAGACAACATTAAAGAGTTCCATACCTCTGCTGTGTTTAGTACATGATAGCAGCA
>JAGTTL010000778.1:0-26521 GCA_036851935.1 Coregonus suidteri
AAATAAAAAGGGAAATACGAAATACTGTATGAAATTTACAAAAAGTATTCACACCCCTTGATTAAATCCCGGGTTGTAAAAGCCCCCCTTTGGCAAAATTTACGCGTGATCTTTCGGGGGTAAGTCCAAAAGAGCTTTCCACACCGGGATTTTTGAAAACATTCCCTTTATTCTTTTCAAATTTTTTCAAGCTCGTAAAATTGGGTTTGTTGACCCTTGCTAGAAAAACCTTTTTTCAGTCTTCCCCAATAGTTTTTAAAAAAGTATTATAGGTCAACAGGGAAACCCAGCCACCAGGAACTTTCCCCGTCTTCTTGGAAAGAAACTCCAGTGTAGTTTTGGCCTTGGTTTTAGGTTATTGTCCTGCTGAAAGGTGGTTTTATCTCCCGGGTTGGGGGGAAAGCAGACTAAACCAGGTTTTTTTTAAAGGTTTTTTGCCTGTGCTTAGTCCATTCCTTTATTTTTTTATCCTAAAAAAAACCCCCACCCCTTAAACGATTACAAGATACTCATTCAAAATGCAGCCACCAGCCCGGGCCCGCTACGGAAGGGGGTGGACCAAAGCGCGGGCTTTTGAGCGAACATGTTTTATTAAATTTAAAAAGTGCACGAACAAAAACAAAAAACAATGACGGATAGTAAAGGTCCTCAAAAAAACAGACTGAAACCCATGGAAAAAAAACCCCAAAAACCCTAAGGTGCCCTTTGGGACATTTTTAAAATTTTGGGTCCAATCAGAGAAAAAACGAGCCAAAGCTGACACCCGTTACCAGATGGGGAGTAACTTTAAACGGGAACAAAGACCCTACAACCAAAAACCAAACACAACCAAAGGGAACACCCCCTAAAAAAAAAAAAAAAAAAAAAAAAAACCCAACAAAACCAAATGAATACACCCGGCTCAAACTAACAGCCCCCCCGGGCGTGACAGTCCCCCCCCTAAAGCGGGGAAACCCCCGGGCCCGGCCTACCCCAAAAAAAATAGGGGAGGGCGGGGTTGGGTTTTTTTATGCCCCCGGGAGGGGGCCCCGGCCCGGGGCTTGCCCACCACCCCAAACTTCACTCCCCCCGTAGTCCCCCCGGGCCCGATCGGACCCACCCTTGCTGGGACCCGGGAACCCCCGACGCGCACCCCTTTGGCTTGGCGCCGGAGGTGGGAAATGGCCGGGGGCCCCTGGCAGCCGATACGACCCTTTCCTGGTGCGTGGACCCCCGGAAAACGGGGCCCCCCAAACCGGCTAAAGCCCCTTTCCATCCCGGGTTTGGGTGCGAGTAGAAAGGAAGGGCGGGGATCGGGCGGGAAGGGCTCGCCCCCCTTTGGTTGGTGCGAGTGGGCAGGGACGAGCTGAACAAGGGTTTGGGGACTCGACCCTTGGTTTGGGGGCGAGACGGGGAAACGGGCGGGAAACCAGGCCGACGACTCGAAACCCCTGGTTGGTTTGCGAGTACGGGAACGGGCGCGGCCCAGGCTGATGACTCGCCCCCTTTGGGTTTGGGGCGAGGGGCGGGAACGGGCCCGGGGATGGGGGGCGACGCGCCCGGGGTTTTGGTGCAGGGGGAAGGAACAGGCCGGGTCGGGCTTGGGGGGACGCACACCTTTACATTTGGGGTCGGGGGGGCGGGAACGGGCCCGGGAACCGGGCTGGCGACGCGAACCCGTTTTTTGGTGCGAGTGGCGGAAAACAGGCCGGGGTCGGGTTTGGCGAGCGAAACCGTAGTTGGGGGCGGGTGGCAGGAACAGGCCGGGGGGCGGGCCCGACGCCACGGAAAGGTTTTAGTGCGGGGAGCAGGAACGGGGGGGCTGGGCGGGCGAGGCACCCGGGGTTTATTTTGCGTGGAGCGGGAACGGGGCCGGGCGGGCTGGTGCCGGCACACCGTGGGTCTGGTACGTGGAGCAGGAACGGCCGGACGGGGGCTGCCCGACGCACACCGTGGGTTTTAGTGCGTGGAGCGGGAACAGGCCGGGCTGGGCTGGGACGCACACCGTAAGGTTTTGGTGCTTTAAAAAAAAAAAAGGAAAAAAAACGGGCCCGGGGCAGGGCTGGCGAGGGGCCCCCAAACCGCAGGTTTTAGTGTTTTGGAAAGCGGGAACACCCCGGGCGGGGTTTGGCAAAGCAAAACCGTGGGCCCTTTGTGCGTTGAGAAAGGGAAAAGGCCGGGCTGGGCGGGCGCCCGAAAAAAAACCGGGTGGGCCTTAGTGCGGGAGCGGGAAAAACGGGCCCCGGGCGGGGGCTGGGGCAAAGCACACCGTATTTTTTGTCCCGGGGAGCAGGAAAGGGCCGGGCTGGGTGACGACCACACCGAAAAACCAAGGGGCGGGGGCGGGAAAAACCGGCCGGGAAAGGGCTGGCGCCGCACACCCCCGGTTTTAGTGCTTGGAAAAAGGGAACCCGGGCCCGGGGGGGACTGGCGAGGGCACACCGAAAACCTAGTGCGGGGACCCGGGAACCGGCCGGGCAGGTTTGGGCAAACGCCCCACCGCAGGCTTAGGGCGTGGAAACGGGAAACCCGGCCGGGCTGGACTGGCGAGGGCACCCCGTGGGCTTGGTTGCGTGGAGTAGGAACGGCCGGTCCTTTACGGGGAACAACACCCACGGGCCCCCTTAAAGGGGGGATCAGGAAGGGCCGGCCCCCGGCCCTGGTAACACACCTCAGTCCCCCCCTTTTTTTCCCTAAAACAAACTTCCCCCCCTCTACTGGGCCAATGGCCCCGTAATCCGGTAGCCTTCTCCCCACTTCTCCCTGTGGAAGCCCCCTGCTCCCCAGCCCCCCAACCATTGCCCCCCCCAAAAAATTTTTTGGGGTTTTGCCTCTCTTTCCCTTCCCGAGATGGCCCTCCCGGGACCCCTTTTGCTCCTCTCTTTTGTGGGCATCTCCACTGTTTTACCCTGGCCGGCGATCCATCCCATCCCAGATTTTCCCCCCGTCCCCGACCCTTTTTCCCTCCAAAATCTCCTCCCATGTCCAGACCCTTGGCCCCCTTGGCCACCGGGTGCTTGGTTCCCCCCGTACGGTGGGTTTTTTTTGTCACGGCCCTCCCCCACGGAAGGAGTGGACCCAAAACCCCAGCTTTTGTAGCGAACATGACTTTTTTTAAATTTTAAAATGGGCCAACAGAAAACAAAAAACAATGGGCGGATAGTGAAGTCCTCCGTACACAGACGAAACATGGAACAAAAACCCACAACCTAAGGTGAAAAATTTACAGTTTAAATATGGCCCCCCCAATCAGAGATAACGAGCCGGGCAGGCCGACACTCGTTACCTCCCATTGGGGACATGACAAAACAAGACACTACAACCCAAAAAAAACCAAACCAAAGAAAAACACCCTAAACCCCCAAAACAAACCCAAAAGAATACACCCCGGCTCAAAATACACGTCCCCGGGGCCAGAGCGGACAAAAACCCCTATGTTTGGAAAAAAATGGAGAGTGGTACTTTAGTAATGTAAATTGGGTTTTGGGTTTGCCCCCCAAAATAACCTTTATATTCGGATAAAAAATGGGAATTTCTTTGCCACAAATTTTTTCAGATTTCTTTTGTGCCTTTTACAAACCAAAAATTGAAATTTTTTTTTTTGGAATATGTTTTTTGTACCGGAGCCCTTCTTTTTTACTTGTCAATTTTTTTTTTTTTTGGGGATTTTTTAAAAAAAATTTTTGTTGATAATACAATGTTGTTTTCCATCCTCAGTTTTTCTTTTTATCACAGCCCCTTTAAATCGTAAAAATTTTTTAATGTCACGATTGGGCCTCTGGGGAAATCCCTGAGCAGTTTTCCCTTTCCCCTCCCAAAAACGGGGTTTTGGAAAGGCGCCTGTATCCCTTTTAATGATTGGGGGGGTTTTTTACACCTCCAAAATGTAATTTAAAATCTTCACCCTGCTCAAAAGGGAAAATTCAATTTCATTTTTTTTTAAACCCAAACTACCAAAAGGAAACCCCTTTTTTGCAAGGGATTTTTGGGAAAACCTCCCCCGGTCTTTTTGGTTGGAAAACTGTGTTTTAAAAATTTAGCTCGACTGAGGGCCCCTTTCAGAAATTGTAAGTGTGGGGGACAGAGAAAAGGGGGGGGCATTTTAAAAATCGTGATAAAACACTATTTTGTTTCACACAGTGAGTCCATGCCCCTTATTATTTTATTGTTAAACAGATTTGTATCCCGGGAAAATATTTAGGTTGCCATAAAAAAAGGGAAAGGGGGTTTAATATTATTGACTCAAAGGGCATTTTAGCTTCTCATTTTTTAAATTTTGAAAAAAATAATTCCCGTTTTTCATTATGGGGTGTTGTGTGTTTTGGCAGTTTACCAAAACAATCAAATTTTTAATCCATTTGGGAAATGCCGGGTGTAACACAACAACATTATGAAAAAAATCAAGGGGGGGGGAATACTTTCGCAGGGACTGTAGGTTAATGTCGGAGCCCCCTTGTGGATTTGACAGCTCTAACACAGTTCCACCTCTGACACTGGGGGGGGCCCCCAAAAACCGGGTGCGGATGTGGTTTTTTCGGATCTGATTGAAAAGGGGCCCTAGGGGCTAATTCATTCCGGGCCCACATTGCATATTTTTTCAGATTGGTTTTGGGGACGAGGGAGGCCCCCCTTTAAGGGAAAGCTTAATTTTTTAATAAAAAATTTTAAAAAAATATCTATTTCTGCCCCATGTTTTGGGTTTTTAACTCAAAACCCTAACTTTTAAAACCCAAATTTTTTAGCAGAAATTGCGCCACCAGCCCCCCTAAGGGTGTTAGGGGAAAAAACAACAATTTTTGACTTTAAACACCATTTCCCTCTATTTCTTTTAAAAAATAGATTGGCTAGGGAAAATAAAAAGTAAATCCCCCCTAGCCTCCTGTTTTTTTTTTATAAAAACACATAGATGGGGTTTTGAAAAAAGTTCCCAAAAAACCCCCCCAAAAAATTTAAATTTTGTCAAATATGCCTTTTGAATTTCGTGTAATGTTTAAAGGTGCTTCTCCAAACAGGGGTCCCCAACTGGTTTGGGCCCGCCCGGGCCCAATTTTTGCCCCTGTTGGTTTTTTTAGAACCCCCAAGTTTTCTGGCAAAAACCCTTTTTTTGTGTGGAATTTTCATTTGGCAAAAGACTGTAAAACCCGGGAAATCTGCTCCAAGGATTTAATTTAAAAGAAACTTCCCCAATTTTCCCCCGCGCATAATAGAGAGACGTAGCATTCCCAAATTAAAGAAAGGTTTGAAAGATTAGTCTTAGTTAACTTTATATCTTTTTGGTTTTTTTGCAGTCTAAAAATTTTTAAAAATTTCCCGGCCCCCCCCCAATCCGCTCCGAAAATGGCCCGCGGCTAAAACTAGTTGTGACCCCTGCACAAAATTATTTAAATGGTAGATTTGCCCCGTAGGGTTAAAAAAGACTAGTTTTAAATACAAAAAAAAAAAATTTTCCCTTTTTTAAAAGAACTGTCAAACTAAGACTAAAATTTTAGTGTTTCATATCTAAGCCAAAAACATCGGGTTTTTTTTTTTTTAAAAAAAATTTTTCTAAAATTTATCTTAAAGATTAACCATTACTGTAATCACTCTGGAAAGAGGATCTCCCAAAAATGATTTAAAAAGTCAATTAAATGTTTTACATACATTTACATTACATTACTTTTTTCATTTAGCAACGCTCTTTCCAGGCGATTACAGGGCATTAGGGTTAGTGCCTTGCTCAGGGGCACTTTATCTTTAGCAGACGCTTTTATCCAGAGCACTCCCCAATTGGTGCTTTCCCCCTATAGCCGGGGGGATAACCATTTTTACTTTTTTTTTTTTGGGGGGGGAGGATATAGAAGGATTACTTTACCTATCCCGGTATCCTTAAAGAGGTGGTTTAAAATGTCCCCGGGAAGGTGGTGGGGACTCCGCTTCCTGGCGTCGGAGGGAGCTTGTTCCACCCTTTGGGGTGCCAGACAGCGAACAGTTTTGAAAGGGCGAGCGGGAACTAGCTTCCGCAGAGGAAGGGGAGCCCGCAAAGGCCCGAGGTGGATGAACGCAATGCCCCCCGTTTGGGTGTAGGGGCTGATCGAGCCCCGAAGGGCAGAGGGGCCCTTCCCCCCCTGCCCATAGGCAAGCCCATGGTTTGTAGGGATGCGAGCTTCAAATGGAACCAGTGGATGTGCGGGGGGAGGGGGGTGACGTAAGAATTGGAAGGTTTAACACCAAAAGGGGTGCGGCTCTGGATGAGTTGTAGGGGTTTTTAAAGGACAGGCAGGGGCCAGCCAAAAGTGAGTTTCAGTAGCCAGACGGGAGATACAATGGGATTAGGACCCGTCCGCTTTCCCGTGTAACAGGTGTACTCTCCAATGTTTTAGACTGAACCCGCAGGAGCGGGGCACCGCCTTGATGTTGGGGGGAGAAGACAGGGGGTTGTCCAGGGTCCCGTAGGCTCTTCGCACTCTGGGGGGAGGACAAGCGGAGTTTTTCAACCTGATGGGGGAGATCATGGAAAGGGGGAGTCCTTCCCCCGGAGGAAGAGCACTCCGTCTTGCCCGGGTTCAGCTGAGGGGGTATCCTCCTCCTACTATATGTCTGCCAACTGCGAGATGCTTCGCCACCTGGGTTTTCAAGGGGGAAAGGGAAGATTGTTGGTATCGCAGCGAGCAATGTAGGAGAGGCCATGTGAGGATTGACAGAGCCAAAGGGCGGGGTGTAGGGAAAAAAGGGAGGGGCCAGAACGACCCCCGGGGGGAACCCCAGTGGTGAGACACGGGGGCGGGACGCTTCTGCCACGCCCCTGGTAGCGCCCGGTCGGGTGGACGAAATCAGGAGGGGGCCGCGCCGGAGATGCCCACTCGGAGGGGTGGGAGGAGGATCTGTTGGTTCACATATAAAGGCAGCAGAAGGCTAGAAGGACAAGAGAAAGGGGAGGAGGTTAGTTTTAGCAGTGGGAGACCCCGTGACACAGAGAAGAGCAGTCCGTGAATACCAGTCCTGAAACCTGAGGTTTTGGATCAAGAAGTCTTCTGAGGAAACAAGAGATTTGGGGCTAAAACGGCACCTCATATTTTTGGAAAAGAAAAGAAAGAAGGGATCGGTCTGTTTTTTGTTGACTCGTGGATCGAGTGTTGGTTTTTTGGGAAAGGGGACAACTCTCCTCTCTTGAAGACGGAAGGGACATGGCCAGCGCTAAGGATGGTTGATCAGGAGGTGAGGGGGGAAAAGTCCCCGGGAGATGGTCGGAGAAGAGAGAGGGGATGGGGGTCAAGCGGCGGGTTGTTGGGGGGCCTGCACCCCAAAGTCGCGGATTTTATCGGGAGAGGAGGGGAGAAAGAAGTAAAAAGCGGGGTAGGGCAGTGTGAGTGGGCCCAGCAGTATATTAGCTTAACAACGGGATCGAATGCGTCAACCTTCTTTTAAAATGGTTGCGAATCATCCACAGGAGAGAGGGGGGGGGGGGGGGGGGGGGGGGAGGATTCGGGAGGAGGAAAATGTGGCAAAGAGCTTCCTGGGTTAAGGCGATGTTTGGGAATTTAGGTGGTAAAAAAATGGCCTTAGCCAGAACAATGAAGAAAATGTAAGGGGAGGGTGAAAAGATGCCGGGGCAGGATTTAGTTTTTTTCCATTTCCCCCCGCTCCCCGGGAGCTCTGTTCGTGAGCTCGCAATGAGTCATAAAGCCCCGGATGGGGGGAACCGGCCGGCCGGGAGGATGGGGGGACACAGAGGTCAAAGGCGAAAGGGGGAGAGGGGTTGAGGAGGCAAAATGGAGATTGGAGGGGGGAAGGATTGAGCGGGGAAGAATGATAGATAAAAGAGGGAGGTAGTGGGAGAGAGAGACGAATTTTGGGGCGGGCCATTACCATCTGTGTAGGGGCAGAGTGAGTAGTGTGGGAGGAGAGCGAGAGAAAAAAGGAAACGTAGTGGTCGGAGACATGGAGGGATTTGCAGGAATTAGTAGAAAGCCATCATAAAGATGAGGTCAAACGATTGCCTGCCTTGTGAGTAGGGGGGACGGTGAGAGGGTGAGGTCAAAAGAGGAGAGAAGTGGAAAGAAGGAGGCAGAGAGAAAAGAGTCAAATGTGGCCCTGGGAGGGTTTAATCCCCCAAAAAATGTAGGGGTGAGCCTCTCAGGAAAGGAATTATCAAGGGGTCAAGCTCATTGATGAAATCTCCAAGGGAAACCTGGGGGCGATAGATGACAAGGATATTAAACTTAAAAGGCTATGACTGTGAAGCAGGGTTCAAAAGAGGAGATAGACAGATGGGTTAGGGGAAAATTTAGAATGTCCACTTGGGAGAGTGAGGATTCCTGTGCCACCACCCCCCTGACCAGTCCTCGGGTATGCGGAACACATGGTCAACGAGGAGAGAGCTAGGGGTCAGGTTTTTTAGTGGAAAACCATGTTTCCGTCAGCGCCAGGGAACGGGGATGGCGATTGTATAGGGGTGGATGAAGTCGCTTTGTTGGGAGCAGAACGGCAATTTCCAAGGGTGCCTGAGACCTGGAACTCCCCGGTGGGGGGTGCGTCAGGGGCCCACACACAGTTTAGCGCAACACTTGGTCACAACAAACCACCAATAGTGTGTTAACACATAAGCAGATAATTCGTGTCGTCGTATGTTGGCTAGCTAGCAATGGGCCACTGTGTGACCTTGTTTGAAGGAACGGCTAGCTAGCTAGCTTCGTGCTACCCCCGGCACCGCCGAACAACAATGCCAACCCACAGTAACTAACCACAACAGCCCACGATGCCTAGCTATGACGCCATAGCTAACTAGCATGCTAGCATCCAATAAACACAGTTTAGCAACAATACTTGGTTACAACAAACCACAAGAGTGTGTTAACACACTAAAACAGATAATTCATGTCCGTGTCTAGTTTCTTTCGTAACGCAAGCAAAAAATTAAGCGTTGGTTAGCTAGCACATTAACAGTTGGAAACAACTCTCCACCGTTTGCACTAAACAGATAAGGTACCAATAAATGTTACCAGTAGCTACCCGCTAGCTAGCTAGCATACCAAGAGTGTGTTAACACACAAAAAACAGATCATTCATGTCCGTGTTCAAGTTCCTTTCATAACGCAGCAAAAAAAGTTTTAACGTTGGCTAGCTAAGCTAGCACATTAGCTAGCACATTAAACATTGGAAACCACTCTCCACCATTGCACTAAACAGATAATAACCAAGTTATCTAGTTAGCCAGCCAACTAGCTCTACACAACAGCTCTACATACAGATCTCATATTACTGTATAGATTATAATTATTTTTATATGTTTTATATTGATGTCACAAATGTATCATTTGTACATTTCTTTTAAAAAATGTAGTAATTTGTTACATTTGACTATGTTAAAACGTAGCAGTACTACATATTTCTCTGAGAGTGAGGCGGATATATAGCATTTAGCAAAGAAACATTATTATTGTCTCTCTGAAATTAAACCATCAAGTGATACATTTTTAACAATACATGTCTGTCATTGAACAAACCCATGCCCATGATTAGATAGTGAAACACACAACAATCTCTTTCAGAATTTCTTTAAACAATAAAAGCTAATTTACCAAACATTTCTGAAAATGTATATATAGCGTTTTGGAATTAAACTTCATTTATTCAACCTTAAAATGAGTAAACACTCCAATGGCCACATTTTGAGGTTACTGTAATTATAAATGTCTTCTAATGTAATCATAGAAAGTGTGGATGTTAAAGGTAAATTCAAAGGTTTCAGATCTGTGAAGATCTTCACAATTGCTGCAATAATCTGTGCAGAATCTCGAACAGCATTGATCACTTGAACCATGTACGTTTTTAATGTAATATCAACTGCAGTCCAGGTCATTTTGTTGTGCTAGCAGATGGTATAAATAAGTGTATTCAGAAAGTATTCAGACATTCTTCCCTTTTTCCACATTTTGCTACGTTACAGCCTTATTCTAAAAATGGATAAAATTAAATTAAATTCTCATCGATGTACACACAATACCCAGTAAGGACAAAGCGAAAACAGTTTGTTTAAACATTTTTGCACATTTATACAAAATAAAAAAAACAGAAATACCATTATTTACATAATTATTCAGACCCTTTGCTATGAGACTCCGAAATTGAGCTCAGGTGCATCCTGTTTCCATTGATTATCCTTGAGATGTTTCTGTAATTTGATTGGAATCAACCTGTGGTAAATTCAATTGATTGGACATGATTTGGGAAAGGCACACACCTGTCTATATAAGGTCCCACAGTTGACAGTGCATGTCAAAGCAAAAACCAAGCCATGAGGTCGAAGGAATTGTCCGTAGAGCTCCGAGACAGGATTGTGTCGAGGCACAGATCTGGGAAAGGATACCAAAACATTTCTGCAGCATTGAAGGTCACCAAGAACACAGTGGCCTCCATCATTGACCTGGCCCAGGTATCCTGGATGGATATAGATCTCATTCCGTCAGTAGAGGATGCCTGGGTTGTTCGTTAAAAGTAAATTCCTCTCAATCTTAAATAAACATGCCCCATTCAAAAAATACAGAACTAAGAACAGATATAGCCCCTGGTTCTCCTCAGACTTGACTGCCCTTGACCGGCACAAAAACATCTGATGTGGCGTACTGCATTAGCATCAAATAGCCCCCGTGATATGCAACTTTTCAGGGAAGTTAGGAACCAATATACACAAGCAGTCAGGAAAGCAAAGGTTAACTTTTTCAAACAGAAATTTGCATCCTGTAGCACTAACTCCAAAAAGTTTTGGGACACTGTTAAGTCCATGGAGAATAAGAGCACTTCCTCCCAGCTGCCCACTGCACTGAGGCTAGGAAACACTATCACCACCGATAAATCTACAATAATCGAGAATTTCAACAAGCATTTTACTACGGCTGGCCATGCTTTCCACCTGGCTACCACTTACCCGACACCAACTCTGCACCCTCCGCTGCAATCTTGCCCCATGCTCCCCCCCGCTTTTACTTCACACAAAATTCAGACAGCTGATGTTCTGAAAAGAGCTGCAAAATCTGGACCCCTACAAATCAGCTGGGCTAGACAATCTGGACCCTTTCTTTCTAAAAACTAGCCGCCGAAATTGTCGCAACCCCTATTACTAGCCTGTTCAACCTCTCTTCGTAACGTCTGAGATCCCCAGAGATTGGAAAGCTGCCGCGCTCATCCCAACTCTTCAAAGAGGGGGTGACACTCTAGATCCAAACTGTTACAGACCTACATCCATCCTGCCCTGCCTTTCGAAAGTATTTGAAAGCCAAGTTAACAAACAGATCACCGACTATTTCAAATCCACCGTACCTTCTCCGCTATGCAATCCGGTTTCCGAGCTGTCATGAATATTTATATAACGCGATCGATAATAGACAGTACTGTGCAGCCGTCTTCATCGACCTGGCCAAGGCTTTCGACTCTGTCAACCACCGCATTCTTATTGGCAGACTAAAATAGCCTTGGTTTCTCAAATGACTGCCTCGCCTGGTTCACCAACTACTTCTCAGATAGAGTTCAATGTGTCAAATCTGAGGCATGTGTCTGGACCTATGGCAGTCTCTATGGGGGTGCCACAGGGTTCAATTCTTGGGCCGACTCTTTTCTCTGTGTATATCAATGATGTCGCTCTTGCTGGCTGGTGAATCTCAGATCCACCTCTACACAGACGACACCATTTTGTATACATCTGGCCCTTCATTGGACACTGTGTGTTAACAAACCTCCAAACGAGCTTCAATGCCATACAACACTCTTTCAGTAGCCTCCAACTGCTCTTAAACACTAGTAAAACTAAATCCCATTACTAGGCAATCCCACCGCCTTATCTTAGCTCATCAGTCACATAGCAGCCCCCACCCGTAGTCTGCGCTCCAGCAGGTATATCTCACTGGTCATCCCCAAAGCCAACACCTCCTTTGGCCGCCATTCCTTCCAGTTCTCTGCTGCCAATGACTGGAACGAATTGCAAAAAATCTCTTGAAGCTGGAGGACTCTTATCTCCCTCACTAACTTTAAGCATCAGTTGTCAGAGCACCGTTACCAATCACTGCACCTGTACACAGCCCATCTGAAATTAGCCCACCCAACTACCTCATCCCTATATTGTTATTTATTTTGCTCCTTTGCACCCCAGTATCTCTATTTGCACATAATCTCTTGCACATCTAGCATTCCAGTGTTAATACTAATTCTAATTTATTTTGCACTATAGCCTATTTATTGCCTTACCTCCATAACTTGCTACATTTGCACACACTGTATATATATTTTATGTAGTATTTTACTTTATGTTTTTTACCCCATATGTAACTCTGTGTTGTTGTTTTTATCGCACTGCTTTGCTTTTATCTTGGCCAGGTCTCAGTTGTAAATGAGAACTTGTTCTCAACTGGCTTACCTGGTTAAATAAAGGTGAAATACAATCAAAATAAAATACATTCTTAAATGGAAGAAATTGGAACCACCAAGACTCTTCCTAGAGCTGGCCACCGGCCAAACTGAAACAATCGTGGGAGAAGGGCCTTGGTCAGGGGGGTGACCAAGAACCCGATGGTCACTCTGACAGAGCTCCAGAGTTCCTCTGTGGAGATGGGAGAACCTTCCAGAAAGACAAACAATCTCTGCAGCACTTCATCAATCAGGCCTTTATAGTAGAGTGGCCAGACGGAAGCCACTCCTCAGTAAAAGGCACATGACAGCCGCTTGGAGTTTGCCAAGAGGCACCTAAATGGACTCTCAGACCATGTGTGTAACAAGATTCTCTAGTCTAATGGAGGAAACCTGGCACCATCCCTACAGTGAAGCCAGGCACCGCTCATCACCTGGTCAATACCATCCCTACGGTGAAGTATAGTGGTGGCAGCATCATGCTGTGGGGATGTTTTTCAGCAGCAGGGTCTGGGAGGACTAGTCAGGATTGAGGAAAAGATGAACGGAGAAAAAGTACAGAGAGATCCTTGATGAAAACCTGCTCCGGAGCACTCAGGACCTCAGTCTGGGGCGAAGGTTCACCTTCCAACAGGACAACGACCCTAAGCACACAGCCAAGACAACGCAGGAGTGTTCGGACAAGTCTCTGAATGTCCTTGAGTGGGCCCAGCCAGAGCCCAGATTTGAACCTGATCGAACATATCTGGAGAGACCTGAAAATAGCTGTGCAGCTATGATCCCCATCCCAACCTGACAGAGCTTGAGAGGATGTGCAGAGAAGAATGGCAGAAACTCCCCAAATACAGGTATATGCAAGCTTGTAGAGTCATACCCAAGAAAATTCAAGGCTATAATCGCTGCCAAAGGTGCTTCAACTAAGTACTGAGTAAAGGGTCTGAATACTTATCTAAATGTGATATTTCAGGTTTATATTTTTAATGAATTTGCACACAAAAAATGAAAAAAAAACCTGTTTTTGCTTTGTCATTATGGGGTATTGTGTGTAGATTGATGAGGGAATTAAACATTGAATCAATTTTAGAATAAGGCTGTAACGTAACAAAATGTGGAAAAAGTTCCTGTTTTCTAGTTTTCCCGGTTTTTACCATTCTGCCTGCCCTGACCCTGAGCCTGCCTGCATGCTATCCTGTACCTTGTCCCACCACACTGGATTACTGAACCTCTGCCTGCCCTGACTCTGAGACTGCTTGCCGTTCTGTAACCTTTTGGACTCTGATCTGGATTACTGACCTCTGCCTGCCCCTGACATGTCGTTTTGCGCCTCCCCATGTCTTAGTAATAAATGTTTGTTACTTCGACACTGTCTGCATCTGGGTCTTCCCTAAAACGTGATACAATCAAACGGGTTATGTGGTGACCCCAAAACACAGTCAGGTGTTTACTTCATATTCTAGACCCCCATGGACTGCATATTTGGCCAGAAGTCTCTGGAAAGGAGATTAGCTAGCTACATTACCTTCACAACCAACAGGACATAGAGGAACAGCTTCGGTAAGTGTCCTTCTTGTCTTGTAATTTCACATTCGGAAGGTGCATTGAAACAATTAGCTAGCATGATTATATATTTTCTACCACAACCAACTAGTTAGCTAGCAAGCTATATCTGAATGATGCACTGAAATTAGCTAATCTCGAGGGGATCACTATGGTAGCTATGGCTATTCTCAAGCACAAGCAAGCCCCTATCTGAGAAGCATTTCCGACTGATCGAGGTGTACTCAATGATTGTTGATTTAATCAAAAGTGAATTAAGGTGGCTTGGAAATACAACAACATTACAAAAGGAGTCAAATAATTAGTAGGAAAACCTTAGTCATCATGTTGCTGTCGCCAGATTTACTTTAGATGCAGTATAACGTTTAGTTAGCTAAGATTGAGGGGAGACCAACTCAGATTTTAGCTAGCTACTGTCGTGGACGTGACTTACCATTAATCTGATGACTGTTATTTCTCTAATTAACTAAACTATGTTTAATTGTTACCCAATTTTAAATGAATCATTTTAACAATTAACTCATTAGGATTTGGGGCACCACGGAATAGGTTGTTTAACAAGTTACCATCACCTGAATTAAACTCTAGAAGATATATAGAGATCTATTACGTCAATAAAAGACACTAATTCATCATTACCTCGTATCATATCATTCTGAACGTCGCATACTCCTTGCAACTGCACAAACCCCAGCTTTACTGATGCATTCCGTACCACACACATTGATTTAATTATTTATATACTAACTAACTAAATGATAACACAGGATACACAACACACGGTCTAGGTTATTTGATTAGAAAACTTAATACGATGGAAACAGGTCCCTGGCGGACTAACAACAACATGACTGCTTGTTTACCAAAAGAGGGAGGAGTAGAGAGAGCGAGAGAGAAAGAAAGAGAGACACAACACTTATACATTTGGAAAAACTACAGTTGAAGTCGGAAGTTTACATACACCTTAGCCAAATACATTTAAACTCAGTGTTTCACAATTCCTGACATTTAATCCTAGTAAAAATTCCCTGTCTTAGGTCAGTTAGGATCACCACTTTATTTTAAGAATGTGAAATGTCAGAATAATAGTAGAAAGAAATATTATATTTCAGGTTTTATTTCTTTCATCACATTCCCAGTGGGGTCAGAAGTTTACAAACACTCAATTGGTATTTGGTAGCATTGCCTTTAAATTGTTTAACTTGGGTCAAACGTTTCAGGTAGACCTTCCACAAGCTTTCCCACAATAAGTTGGGGGAATTTTGACCCATTCCTCCTGACAGAGCTGGTGTAACTGAGTCAGGTTTGTAGGCCTGCCTTGCTCGCACACACTTTTTCAGTCTGCCCACAAATGTTCTATAGGATTGAGGTTAGGGCTTTGTGATGGCCACTCCAATACCTTGACTTAGTTGTCCTAAGCCATTTTGCCACAACTTGGAAGTATGGTTGGGGTCATTGTCCATTTGGAAAACCCATTTGCGACCAAGCTTTAACTTCCTGATTGATGTCTTGAGATGTTGCTTCTATATATATCCACATAATTTTCCTACCTCATGATGCCATCTATTTGTGAAGTGCACCAGTCCCTCCTGCAGCAAAGCACCACAACAGCATGCTGCTGCCAATCCCCTGTGCTTCAAGGTTGGGATGGTGTTTTTTTAGGCTTGCAAGCATACTCCTTTTTCCTCCAAAACATAACAATGGTCATTATGGCCAAAACAGTTCTATTTTTGTTTCATCAGACCAGAGGACATTTCTCCAAAAAGTACAAATCTTTGTCCCCATGTGCAGTTGAAAACCGTTATATTTAGTCTGGGCTTTTTTATGGCGGTTTAGGAGCAGTGGCTTCTTCCTTTGCTGAGCAGCCTTCAGAGTTATGTCGATATAGGATTTGTTTTACTGTGGATATAGATACTTTTTGTACCTGTTTTCCTCCAGCATCTTCACAAGGTCCTTTGCTGTTGTTATCAGGATTGATTTGTGGTTCATCTTCTAGGAGACAGAACGCGTCTCCTTCCTGAGCGGTATGACAGGGCTGCGTAGGTCCCATGGCGTTTATACTGCGTACTATGTTTGTACAGATGAACGTGGTACCTTCAGGCATTGGAAATTTTCCTCAAAGGATGAACCAGCGACTTGTGGAAGGTCTACAATTTTTTATGAGGTTCTTGCTGATTTCTGCTGATTTTTCCCATGATGTCAAGCAAAGAGCACTGAGTTTGGAGGTAGGCCTTAAAATACATCCACAGGTACACCTCCAATTGACTCAAATAATGTAAAATATTAGCCTATCAGAAGCTTCCAAAGCCATGACATCATTTTCTTGGAATTAAAGGCACATAAACTTCTGACCACATGGAATTGTGATAAACAGTGAATTATAAGTGAATAACAATCTGTCTGTAAACAATTGTTGGAAAGATACTATTGTGTCATGCACAAAGTAGAATGTCCTAACCGACTTGCCAAAACTATAGTTTGTTAACAAGAAATTTGTGGAGTGTTGAAAAATGAGTTTTAATGACTCAAACCTAAGTGTATGTAAACTTTCCGACTTTCAATTGTATATATATGTAGAATGTGTACTTTTGAAACAACGTTCAGATCTTCAACGTTATAGCCACTATCAGAAAATAATCAATAGGCTGGGCAGCACCTCCTACTGGATAGTTCATTCAAGGTTTTAACCAAGCCCTGCTTAGCTTTTGATATTTGTCACTGACTACTACCAATGTGCTGTTGTGAGAAGTGATTATTGAGAGATCTCTTAATAACAATAGATTCACTGTTGCTATCGAAGTAATTCCAAAGGGAAGGTTTAATTTTAACAGTAAATCTAAATGTAACCATACTCTATAAGTCATATTACAGTGGGGGAGAACAAGTATTTTTTTTGATACACTGCCGATTTTGCAGGTTTTCCATACTTACACAAAGCATGTAGAGGTCTGTAATTTTTACAAATAGGTACACTTCAACTGTGAGAGACGGAATCTAAAACAAAAATCAAAAAATCACATTGTATGATTTTTAAGTAATTAATTTGCATTTTATTGCATGACATAAGTATTTGAACATCAGAAAAGCAGAACTTAATATTTGGTACAGAAACCTTTGTTTGCAATTTTACAGAGATCATACGTTTCCTGTAGGTCTTGACCAGGTTTGCACACACTGCAGCAGGGATTTTGGCCCACTCCTCCATACAGACCTTCTTCCAGATCCTTCAGGTTTCGGGGCTGTCGCTGTGCAATACGGACTTTCAGCTCCCTCCCCAAAGATTTTTCTATGGTTCAGGTCTGGAGACTGGCTAGGCCCCTCCAGGACCTTGAGATATGCTTCTTACGGAGCCCACTCCTTAGTTGCCCTGGCTGTGTGTTTCGGGTCATTGTCATGCTGGAAGACCCAGCCACGACCCATCTTCAATGCTCTTACTGAGGGAAGGAGGTTGTTGGCCAAGATCGCGCGATACATGGCCCCATCCATCCTCCCCCTCAATACGGTTGCAGTCGTCCTGTCCCCTTTGCAGGAAAGCATCCCCCAAAGAATGATGTTTCCACCTCTATGCTTCACGGTTGGGATGTGTGTTCTTGGGGTTGTACTCATCCTTCTTCTTCCTACCCCCAAACACGGCGAGTGGAGTTTAGACCAAAAAGACTATATTGTTGTCTCATCAGACCACATGACCTTCTCCCATTCATCCTTGGATCATCCAGATGGTCCATTGGCAAACTTCAGATGGGGACTGGACATGCGCTGGCTTGAGCAGGGGGACCTTGCGTGCGCTGCAGGATTTTAATCCATGACGGCATAATGTGTTACTAATTGTTTTTCTTTGAGACTGTGGTCCCCAGCTCTCTTCAGATCATTGACCAGGTCCTGCCGTGTACTATCGGGTAGTTCCCCTGGCTGATCCCTCACTTCCTCATGATCATTGATGCCACCACGAGTGGAGATCTTGCAATGGAGCCCCAGATCCGAGGTGATTGGACCGTCATCTTGAACTTCTTCATTTTTCTAATAATTGTGCCTAACAGTTGTTGCCTTCTCACCAAGCTGCTTGGCCTATTGTCCTGTAGCCCATCCCAGCCTTGTGCAGGTCTACAATTTTATCCCTGATGTCCTTACACCAGCTCTCTGGTTCTTGGTCCATTGTGGAGCGGTTGGAGTCTGTTTGATTGAGTGTGTGGACAGGTGTCTTTTATACAGTAACGAGTTCAAACAGGTGCAGTTAATACAGGTAATGAGGGTGGAGGAACAGGAGGGCTTCTTAAAGAAAAACAACAGGTCTGTGAGAGACGGAATTCTTACTGGTTGGTAAGGTGATCAAATACTTATGTCATGCAATAAAATGCAAATTAATTACTTAAAAATCATACAATGTGACTTTTCTGGAATTTTTGTTTTAGATTCCGTCTCTCACAGTTGAAGTGTACCTATGATAAAAAAGTACAGACCTCTACATGCTTTGTAAGTAGGAAAACCTGCAAAATCGGCAGTGTATCAAATACTTGTTCTTCCCACTGTATCATCAAAAATGACACTTGTCACCTGGGTGAGGCTCAAAGGCCTCCATATCGGCTTGGTAAATGGCCGACACAAAAACAAGACCCTCTTACCCACAGGGGAGGGCTGTGACGGTCTTGACCACCTTAATACTGCCATCAATTAGAGATAGGAGAATCTAGCTCTGGCCCGCTAGTATGGTGAAAGGAATGTCCTTTGTTTCAGAGACTTTTGTCTGCAGCCAAAAACTTCAACATCTCAACAATGAACATTGGGGCAATATATTTCAACATCCAAACGTTTTGGGAAATGTCACAATATGGAAAAATTAATGTAATATTTGTGATGTCATTAAAAATGGGTCTGTAAAGGTGTTTATAACGGAAAACATGTGACTTGAAGAGCTTTTACACTGTGTATATCAGGGTTTGCATCCTTTACCTTGTGTAAGAAAATATCAAGGAGGAAGACAATGTTTTCGTGAAGAGAGGAATGTGATTTTAGCTTTCTAACGAAATCTATAGTGATAATATACTTTTGCCTCGTAACCATAGCCACGCCTGAGGGGAGCTCAGATAGCGTCTGTCTAGTATATACGGAAACACCCCTCTTTACCAGAGTGCATAAAATACTGAGATAAGAGTTATCAGATCAGACTAGTATGGCCCTCTAGCTGCAGCTGTTGTCCATATTGGTCCCGACCACTGAAAATCAACACGAGGTGAAGACGACAAAGTTGCCTCCACTAACAATCAACGTTATACGGCTGAGTAGCGTGTTCTATAAGTACTGGTATCTAATAAGGTGAATTTAAGTGGGGAACCATCCTGTTACTCTCTTCAAACCATCATCTACTACACAGCTCTTATCACCTCACAGGGGATCATCGACAACCGGCTGATTAGCCTTCCTCAGAAGACCACTTACAGAACTGTGAGTGAAAGTAAAAGACAACTAAGAAGAAGGACATGGTGACCTCTTGTGGGGACCATTCTGAGCCTTACAATCTAAAGGGCCATGCCGAAAAGAGGAAGGCCCAATCGACCCTTCTCACAGCCTAGGTCCAAAGAGACGACGAAGACAAAACCATAAATGCATGCATTAAAATTTCTACCCAAACGGGCGGACAGTTCTGGCAAAAGTATTAGGACTTACTATAAGCTTAGGTACCATGTGTGTATCCAAGTGTTTTTTCTCTCTCTCTCTCTTTAACTCGCCCATCTTTTTGTAACAAGAGTCGTCATATTGTGTTAGTCCGCTAGGGACCTGTTTTCATTGTATTAATTTCTAATCCCTACCTATACCGTGTATGTATTTGTATCTTGAGTTATCATTTTTAAATAGTTAGTTAATAAATAATTAATTCAATTTGTGTGGTACGTCAAATGATCAGTAAGGACCCGGGTTTGTGCAGACTTAAAGAGCCTATGACTTTCAGAATGAGACTGATATTAGGTCGAATTATTAATAAATGATTGTTAAATGATAAGAGATTATCTAGATATCTTTAGAGTTAATTCGGGAAAAGATAACTCAGTAAACAACTTTGCCTGTTGGTGCCCCAAATTCCTAATGAGTTCATTGTTTACATGAATTAATTTAATCTAGTAAACAATTAAACATAGTAAGGTAATTATTCGATATAATGCAACAGTCATCACAAAAATGAAAGGCAACGTCACGACATTACTGTTTAGCGTATATAGCATTTGTTTCAATTCAACCCAGGGTTCACTAAAAATAGACAACGCAGGGATGTAGCTCAGTGGTAGAGCGTGGCGTTTGCAACGTCAGGGTTGTGGGTTCGATTCCCACGGTGGGGGCCAGTATGGAAAAAATAATAATAATAATGTAGGCACTCAATATCTGTAAGTCGCTCTGGATAAGAGCGTCTGCTAAATGACTAAATGTAAAATTTATATAGGCCTTGAGGGTTTTCATGCCTGTTAAATAATAAGACTAGAAAAATGAATCCAACATATACATGATTAATTTGTAGACAAACTGGAATTAAAGTCAGATTATGTTTCAGTGGCACAAAAATCTGTGTTTGGTTCCGTTGACAAAACTTTTGCCAATACAGTAAATAGCTTTTATTAACTTGTCGACAAGTTATCAAATTATGGTGTGGATTCACGTCTCCAACTAAAACCAAAAATGAAAGTTAAATAATAGGATGAAGCCAGCGGCTCACATGAAACTATTTGCAAGCATTAGATCCTTCAAATGTTGATATTGGGTTGCATTTTCAACCTAACACGCAATTTGATATGACTGTTGTAATACAGTAACTAGCCTAAAGTTAAGACTAATGTACAAACTAATTGTAACTGTTTTTTTATTCAAACCTTAAAATGAATAACTCATTCATGGCCACAGTTTTGACATTACTGTAACCTAGTAAAAGTCTTAAGTTATGTACAGTGCATTCGGAAAGTATTCAAGACCACTTGAATTTGTCCACATTCTTTACGTTAGAGCCTTAGTTCTAAAATTGATGAGGAATTGTTTTTTTCCCCTCATTAATCTACACACAATACCCCTATATGACAGAGCAAAACAGGGGTTTTTTGAAATGTTTTGCAAATGTGTTAAAAATACCAAAAACTGTGAAATATCACATTTAAATAAGTATTCAGGACCCTTAAATTACTACTTTGTTGAAGGACCTTTGGCAGCGATTACAAGCCTCAAGTCCTTCTTGGGTATGACGCTACAAGCTTGGCACACCTGTACTTGGGGAGTCTTCTCCCATTCCTCTCTGCAAGATCCTCTCAAGCTCGGTTCAGGTTGGATGGGGAGCGTTGCTGCCACACAGCTATTTTCAGGTCTCTTTCCCAGAGATGTTCGAACGGGGTTCAAGTCCGGCTCTGCCGTGGCCATTCAAGGACCATTCAGGAGGACTTGTCCCGAAGCACTCCCTGCGAGTTGTCTTATGGCGCTGTGGGCTTAGGTCCGTTGTCCTGTTTGGAAGGTGACTTCGCCCCAGTCTGAGATCCTGAGTCTTCTGGAGAAGGGTTTTCATCATGGATCTCCACCTGTACTTTGCTCCGTTCATCTTACATACGCGTTGATTCCTGACCTCGATCTCCCAGTCCCTGCCACTGGTGTGAATACATCCCCACAGCTTGAAACTACCACCACCATGCTTCACACCGTAGGGATGGTGCCAGGTTTCCTCCTGACATGGACGCTTTGCATTTAATGCCAAGAGTTCCAATCTTGTCTTTCATGCAGGACCAGAGAAATCTTGTGTTCTCATGGTTCTGAAGAGTCGTTATGTTTCATATTTGTCCAAAACTCCGAACGCAGGGCTTCCATGTGCCTATTTACTGTGAAGGAGTGGCGTTCCGTGTCTGTGCCAATTTTAAAACCATAAAAGGTGCCTGAAAACACAAATAGAACCATTGTTGTGACAAGTGTAAAAAAATTGCTATCAAAAAATGACGAATGGTTTGTTCCTTCTGGGAATAGGTTCTCCCTGTCTCCACAGAGGAACTCTAGAGGCTCTTGTTCAGAGTGCCCATCGGGTTTCCTTGACAATTCAATGGTGCACAGACATTTTTTGGTTACCCTTCCTCAGATCTGTGCCTCGACCACAATCTGTCTCGGAGTCGACGGAGAATTCATTAGATCTCATGGCTTGGTTTTTTTTCTCGTGAACAGAAAGATGCACAGTCAACGGTGGGAACCGTTATATAGACAGGAGCTATGTCAAGTTCCCAAATCATGTACAAGTCCATTGAAGTTGACCACTAGGTTGGACTCCAATCAAGTTTGTAGAAACAGTCTCAAGTGATGATCAATTTTGAGTCGCATAGGCAGGGTCGCTGAAGACTTCATACATAAAATGTCATTTTAAGTGTTTTTTACATTTTCAGTCATTTCGCGAGAAGCTTCTTATCCAGATGGGTGATTGCATACATTATTATGTTCTTTTTTTCATACTGGCCCCCCCTTGGGAGAGGCGAACCAACCCACAAACCTGGGCGTTGCATAGCGCATGGATGCTCTACAAACTGAGCTGAGAACAGGTGCCTCTTTTTTCATTTTTTTTTTACAATTTTATAAATTTACAAACATTTCTCTGAAAAACCTCTTTTCGCTTTGTCATATATTGGGGTACTGTGTTAGATTAAGTAGGGGAAAACACTAGAATAAGGCTGTAAACGTATCAAAATGTTTATGGAAAAAGGTCAAAGGGGTCTGAATACGTTTTCGTATGCATTGTAATCATAGAAAAAGCGATGAATATTCCAAGATAGCATGCAATGATGTTGCAGGGTCAATAGAGATCTTCCACAATATATAAATTATTTCTGGCAGAATCCCAAAAAAAACCTTTGTGTATTCACTTTGCGACTATGTGACTTTATATGTCATCACAACTACATTTTCAGGTCATGTTCGTTGTGCTATTTAGGATGAGGCACAATAGATCCAAATGATCTGATATTGTTAATCCCATTGGTAATCTTTGGTTTATGCTTTTAAATGGTTGAACATTTGCCAGGGATAACACCATTAGAGTTTTACAACCTAAACCAAAGAGTTATTCATCTAATTGGAATATTGGGTTTTGTGCTTTTACAGAAGGGTTGAATAGCAGAATAGTGATACGAAATTGGGAATTCAACCAAACTTCTTGGCTCTAAGTTTTAAAGTTGGTGAAATAAAGTTGGAAATCTTCATGATCAACGTTCGCAAACCAAAAAACGTTTACCCAGATTTCCAGCAAGCTCTACTAATAAGTTACCAATTAATCAAGTTACAATCTCTGGGAGGACATGTCAACTAGTTGTGTGGTCATTTCCTTTTGTATTATGCTGGTGACTACTGAAAGACTGTGCCCTCAAAAAGAGATTGAACCTAGTGAATTTAAATGGGTTTTGAAAGGTGTGTGTGTGCTGTGCCTTTGTGCGTTGCTGGTGATGGTGGTAAGATGTAGGCCTATATTTCAATACGCTTGTATGGAGAGAAGGAGTTTCACAGGGTCCAGCACAGGGTCGGAGAGGTCACAGTGGTCCACGGAGGTCATCTTCATCGCACTCTGTACTTTTTTAATGAAAGGACCGGTAGTATGAACTTCAATTAAACGCAGTCTCAAATAGCCGCATGTCCATTGTCATATCCGTTCAAGGGAAACACATTTCAGCAAAATAACGCCCGTCTTCAAATAACTCGCTGGGTCCTAAATGAATTGTGGTGAGGTAGGTTACCCATGAATTAACCATGAATATAGTTTTACACGACGGTTGTAATGTTTGATGTGTTACATGAAACAATTAGTACTGACCACATGTTCTATCAGCCGGAGTAAGGATCACTGCTGAATAGCCATTGGCCGATATCTAGCTGAGAGCTGCTAGCTAAACTTGGCACCGACGACAAAAAACAGTCAACAAACTTCTCCCCAGAAAATCATCAAATTGCCTCCTCTAGTGGCTAAGTAAGAACTGCCCTAAACTGGCCAGGTCAAATAGGTTGAATAATTATTCTGTCACAAGGACAGTTTGTTTTCATAAATTTTTTTCATAGCTAAGGACAAAAGAAATGCGGACAAAGTGTTAAAATGAATTAAACAATTACCTATGGCAAATGAGCAAAAGCTGTGTGCATTAAGGAAATAGAGACAGGCCTGATTCAAATATGAAGGCCAGTCCTCAATTAATAAGTGCCGTGTTGTTTAAAAAGCAAGTGAATGAACCCTTTTGAAAACAGGGCATATTGTGGGCATCGATATGAGTCATAAAAACAGTATTTTAGTGTCAAAAAAAGTAACCACAAAGTGTAAATTAGAAGATAATTTTGATCATAAAAGTCTTGTCATAGAAGAAAATATGGAAGTTGGAGCATCCGTGCGTCACAACTGGGTGAAATTAAGGTTGGGTTTTGATTTGACGATGTTCAATGTACCCACTAACATGGGGGTGAACAGTTTGTGGTGGATTGCTCTCTAATTGCCAATAGGCATAGACAGTGAGAACAGGACCTATTCCGGTGCACTACGAACTTTGTTTTGACGTAAGACAACGACGTTCGCACATTTTCACAGTTGAAGAAATACTGCAGAAATACCCCAACAGCTTAGATGTAAAATTCTGCAAACTGAAACATCCTTGCAAAAAACTCGTAACTGAATTACAGATTGCTTGAGTTATCGTCAGATTCATTATGGGGGAGTTTTTAAGGAAGTGAAACAGCGTCTCATGGGGGAACAAAACATCCTTAACAAAACACGGTATTTGTTCAGGAAAACACATTTCCAAGAAATGCAGCAACAGAAAAACACACTTGCCAATCGGCTTGATCAGTCTCTCTTTAAAGCAAATAAATGCGATGGTCTATTAATTACCATTTTACTGTTACTTTAAGTGTCTATGGAGTGCGATTGAAGCAAGCACCAGCTTCAGTTGGCCCAGGCCTTTCCCACTTGTTGTGACGGAGGGAGTAATGAGGATAACGAAGAGGCAGGCCGCAAACGTAGGAATCAACCATGTATAGATTTACTTAACAAAGAGCGAGTATACCTACAAGACACTAAACAATCCCACACAAACACAAACACTGAACAGTCCAGGGCTATATAGGGGTGGTGATGAGATGAGGTGGGGCAGGTGCGCTGGGAGGGTGCTTAGGGTTGCGGTTTGGGTTTCCATTCCGGTGTTGCCGAGGTGGGTGGTGCGACCCTCAGACCGGTGGCTCAGAAGACGCGGCGAATCATAGCGCCACAAGGGAGCACTGGGAGGAGACGTGACAAGTACCCATCTCCGCCGACGCGATGTTGCCAGCAGGAGGGACTACCCTGAGGCTAAGGAGCGTGCCGAGATCTAGGGCGGGCGATCGGTGGAAGTCCCTAATTAGGATTGGGTTCCAGAACGTCCCCGACCCTGAACCCCGGGCTCCTCTTCTCAGACCCTAACCCCGTTCCAGGTCCACCAAGCTTACTGAGACGTCCCCCACGGAACCTTGAGTGTCCAGCAGGTCCCCTCCCCCAGGCATTACGCGCCGGACTCCCCATCTATGTCCAGAGGGCCCGGAGGATACGTAGCCAGACCTGTCCGGCCTTGGCGGAACCAATCGATCTGACCCAACAAGGAGCTGGGCTCAGCCGGTCCCTGGCTGGTGTCCAACGGGGCAAAGGGACGGGCTGGTACCCCAGGACGCACATGCGAGTGACGTTGAGCCCCATGGAGGACGTGAGAGAAAGAGAGGTATCTGTGGCATAGGGAGAGGATGATTCTGCCCCAGGGTTAGAAAAACCATCGCCACTCACCCTGCCGTTGCCTGACAGTCGCGAACGTAAGAGAACTCTTTCACCGAGCTCCTTGTTCATGCGCTCCACCTGCCAATGTCGACTGAGGCCTATACCTGGAAGTGAGGCTGGCTGATGGCCCTAGATTCTTGCTCCAAGAAAGCCTTTCCACACTCAGAGTCGAAATTGGGGGGCCCCGGTCCCCCGGGTACGAAGCTCCTCCGGAAGTCACATAATGGCGGAAGCCCTGTTCGGAAAAGACCTTAGCGACTGGGTGAAGTCCGTCAGAGATATGTGGACAGGGGTCGGTGACAAAGTCTATGTGACAGGGTACTGGTGATCAGAGAGAGTCGACTGCTCGTGGAGCGTATCCGATGGGTGTCCTTCGTTTGGGCAAATAACGGAAACACGTAGATTGAATATAGCGGTATACATCAGTGGGCCAAGGTGGCCACACAGTATTTTTTGTGAGAGAGCAGGTTTTAAAGGGTTCGCGTACGACATACACCGACGTGTCCTGCCGTAAGGTGTGGTTGTTCCCCCAGATCAGGCAGCGGGTCACTGGGATCCTAGTCACAGACCCTAGTGTGTAGATCATGCGCCCAGGAGGGTCCTTGGCAGGTGCTGGGTCCTCCTGAGCCACCAGGCAGATGTCTTCGTCCACATCCCAAACAACGGTGCCACGATGAGAGGCGGGGGCAGGATAGGACCCCCCTAGATCCTTCCTTTCTCCGGTATGGTGCTCCTGGAGAGTGCGTCGGCTGTCACATTCTGGGATCCTGGGGGGTAGAAGAATAAAAAAAAGCAAATAAGAAAAATTGGGGCCCCCCTGGCTTGACGAGAGTTCAT
>JAGTTL010000779.1:0-2500 GCA_036851935.1 Coregonus suidteri
CTACTACGGTATTACCACACACACACACACACACACCACACCACACACACACACCACATACACAATGGCTTACATTCCCAGGTTCAGGCAGGTCAACGAGCCCTCTCCCTTCATCGGCACTAATCTGACAGAAATACCAGGTTAAAGACTACAGCCTAAGCATGGCGCCACCAAGATTGTTTCAAAACATCAGTGCAAAGTGAAAGGGAGGAGATAGAGATGGAGCCCTGCCCTCTGCCGCTCTGACCTTCTAACCCCTCTCCTGTCTCTAGTTGGTCCCCCCCCTCCCTCCCCTTCTGTCCTTCCAGTTGGTTGTCCTTCTGTCCAACGTCCCCCCCTCCCTCCCCTTCTGTCCTTCCAGTTGGTTGTCCTTCTGTTCAAAACGTCCCCCCCTCTATCCCCTTCTGTCCTTCCAGTTGGTTGTCCCTTCTGTCCAACGTCCCCCCCCTCTATCCCCTTCTGTCCTTCCAGTTGGTTGTCCTTCTGTCCAACGTCCCCCCCTCCTATCCCTTCTGTCCTTTCTCCTGTCCTCCCCTTCTGTCCTTCCAGTTGGTTGTCCTTCTGTCCAACGTCCCCCCCCTCTATCCCCTTCTGTCCTTCCAGTTGGTTGTCCTTCTGTCCAACGTCCCCCCCCCTCTATCCCCTTCTGTCCTTCCAGTTGGTTGTCCTTCTGTCCAACGTCCCCCCCCCTCTATCCCCTTCTGTCCTTCCAGTTGGTTGTCCTTCTGTCCAACGTCCCCCCCTCTATCCCCTTCTGTCCTTCCAGTTGGTTGTCCTTCTCCAACCAACGTCCCCCCCCCTCCCTCCCCTTCTGTCCTTCCAGTTGGTTGTCCTTCTGTTCAACGTCCCCCCCTCTATCCCCTTCTGTCCTTCCAGTTGGTTGTCCTTCTGTCCAACGTCCCCCCCCTCTATCCCCTTCTGTCCTTCCAGTTGGTTGTCCTTCTGTTCAACGTCCCCCCCCCCCTCTATCCCCTTCTGTCCTTCCAGTTGGTTGTCCTTCTGTCCAACGTCCCCCCCTCTATCCCCTTCTTGTCCCTCCTGTTGGTTGTTCCTTCTGTTCAACGTCCCACCCCTCGTACCTTCTGGTTCCAGTTGGTGTCCTTCTGGTCCAACGGTCCCCCCCCCTCTCCTTGATGGTTGTGATGATGGTGAATGATGGTGGTCAATGGTGATAATGATGATGATGGTGGTGATGATGATGATGATGGTGGTGGTGATGATGATGGTGGTGATGGTGGTGATGATGGTGGTGATGTGATGATGGTGGTGATGATGATGGTGGTGATGATGGTGGTGGTGGTGATGGTAGTGGTGGTGATGGTGATGATTTTGATGGTGATAATGATGATGGTGGTGATAATGATGATGGTGGTGATGGTGATGGTGCTGTTGATGATGATGATGGTGGTGATGATGGTGGTGGTGATGGTGCTGTTGATGATGGTGATGGTGCTGATCTGTGGTGGCAGGATGGTGTGTGTAGCTATAGCTAACGTATAAGTGAAAGGATTGTCTCATTTTTATTGGGCTCTTCATAGAGAACTGCAGTTTACTGGCGTGACTGGTGTGCGTGTGTGCGTGTGTGTGTGTGTGTGTGTGTGTGTTAGTGCCACGTTGTTGTTCGTGTTAGTCTGAGTGTCCATCAAAAGTTTGGAAGGCAGAAGTGCATTTGTCAGAACAGAAAGAGAGAGAGCCTTAATGAGTCCTTCTTCCTCCATCTCTCTCTCTCTCTCTCTCTCTCTCTCTCTCTCTCTCTCTCTCTCTCTCTCTCTCTCTCTCTCTCTCTCTCTCTCTCTCTCTCTCTCTCGTAGCTGTCAGAGACATCAGACCTCTTGTTGTTTAGTTGTGCCGCTCCCTCTGAGAGAGGGAGAGATAGAGAGAGAGAGAGAGAAATAGACCGACAGAGAGAGAGAGAGAGAGAGAGAGAGAGAGAGAGAGAGAGCGAGAGAGAAGAGAGGGAGAACGAGCGAGAGAGAGATTTCACCTTTATTTTTTAACTGGGAGTCCTATTGAGACCAAGATCTTTTTTGCTAAAAGAAGCGCTGCGTCTTACAATTACACAACACAATTACACATAGGAAATACAGCAGTAAAACAAATTACACTTAGGAAATTACACCAGAAAAAAAAAAATACAAAGAGAATAGAAAATAAATATAGTTGCGAGCAGCAATGAACGGGGTTCACAGGATGACAGAAAGGACAGAAGATCAGCTGGAGAACAAAGCATCATGTAGGAACTAATCTTCCTTTTATGTACAATCAGTAAAAGCGTTACCGTGTTTATCTCTCACGGACCAACGGGGACGTTGGCATCACGCTGGTGCTGCAGATTGGACGGCGGTACACTGATGCTGCGAACGAACAACCCGTTCCATCTCATCCCAAAGGATGCTCTGTTGGGTTGAGGGTCTGGTGGACTGCGCGGGCCACTCAAGTAAACTGAACTCGCTGTCACGTTCCAGGCGATGTTTTTCCACTCCTCAATTGTCCGGTGTTG